>JBBPBX010000453.1:41972-94840 GCA_038048925.1 Garcialebias charrua | reverse complement strand
TATATATATATATATATAGTCCTCGACTTACGACAGTCTCGAGTTATGACGTTTTGCGGTTACGACGCATCTCCCATCAAAAATATATTTTTAATTATTTTGAAAAGCAGAGTCACGCAGTTTCTGGCTTCCGGTTTTACATATTAAACGTAGTGGCGGCGGAATGTTACACATTACTCTCTAAAAAGCTAAGTCTGGTTTTCTGGACATTCAAAAAACAAAACTACTGTGAACCCTGTTTTACGTCGTAAACGGAATGGAATACAGCAGATGGACCGAGCTGGATGGCGGTTTTACGTCGTGAACGCAATAGAGAATACGGAGGAGGGACGGAGGAAACGGCTTCACCACAGCATCCCAGTAGGAAATTAACTCTTTTTTCCCTTCAGGCTCCCAAATGTATGTGTTTTTATGATAATTATGTAGGGTACTGTGTTACCCCAAAAGTACACTACATACGGTCCGGCTCCGCCCCGCTCCGCAGGTCGCAGCTGAGCGTCTCAAACTCTAATTTCCACTTCCTCCGCTCAGCTCAGGTCCGCCTGCATGCGCCGCTCTGAGACGCATGCGCGGGATTTGCGGGATCGCGCGATAAATCAAGTGATAAATAAGTAAGTCAGAACAAAACAATTCATTCGGTGGAAGAAGGAGAACAACAGTAGAGACTGCTGCCTTGATCTTCTCTCGTAAATGAGCGACAGGACATGGTTTGAGCAACAGGAAGTGATGTATTACATTTCAGAATAAAATACTTTATTTATTTATTTCTTGTATTGCGTTTGTAGGCGTAGTCATAAATGATAGTTTGAAAGCATTTTTGTACAAATAAATCCGTATAGAGCTAGGATTAAGTCCGCCCGTGGTGATTTTATTTTGTAAATACGGAAGTTGTGCTCGTTCCTTTTCCTGTTGGTGCGACGTAATCTTCAAAAGTTGACTCCGGCACAGCTCCGGCGTCCGGCAGAAATAGAAAAATTTCTAATTTTGACGGACTGCCGTCCGCTCTCCGCAGCTCGCCGCCGCCGTGCGGAGCCAGTGTAAATTCTGTCATTGATTATAATGGGTGCGTATTTGCTGCGGAGGTCGGACCGGAGCGGGGCGGAGCCGGAACGCATGTGGTGTAATTTTGGCGTAAGGATAGGCTAAGTGCTTGGTAAAATACAGTACTGTACGTATAAGGTGCAGTATGTACGTATGTTCCGACTTACGTTGAAATTCGGTTGACGATGCTGCGTAGGAACCGATCTCCGTCGTAAGTCGAGGACTACCTGTGTATATATATATATATATATATATATATATATATACCGGTATATAAAGGCATTTTAATTCAAAGTCAAAGTCAACTTTATTGTCAGATCTGCAATATGTACTGTACAGGACATACACAGGACCGAAATTGCGTTTCTCTCAGTCCCTCGGTGCAACAGTAAACATCTAAACATTGAAACACTGAAACATATAATAATTGACATAAGCATAAAATAGTAAAACTAACACTGTCCTGAGTTTTTTGCATAGTGGAATAAGAGTATGAAAATTTACACCAACTCTAAAACTAAAACATTAAACATTTAATGAACATAATACTGTCCTGAGTTTTTGCATACTAGTATAAAAAAAGAGTATAAAAAGTATAACTAAAATAAACTAAAGGTTTCTAGCATTGACATTTGCAAAGTGGCAAAGCAGCGTATGAGTTAATGTACACAGTATATGTATGAGGTAGTAGTTGATGTTGTTATAGAGGCAAAAAGTGGCATATGCAGTAAGGCACATTGGGCATCCATAAATAAGACCGTTCAGAGCACATTGTATATGTATGTAAACAGTAGTAGTTACATGTATTCTTTTGCATTCTTTTGCAATATTCTAAACAATGTTTCTAAACTGAATGCTCTAAAAGAGCACAGAATGTCATGATTTAAGCTCGCTGCCTCCAGCTGCACTCTGCACAGTGGTGGCTCGTCAATAGGGGGTGCTAGGGCACCACCCCACCACTCAAACCTCTCAACATATTACATTGAAAACTTTATAAAAATTTAAATAGAAATTAAATAATAAAATACAAATATTTCAAAATGTGTATTTTTTTTTTACTTATGTAATAAAAACATTTTATAGGTAATGATGAGTTAAGTTGTTTATTTCAAAAATGTTAATTGTTGACATATTTCTGCCCTGGGGCCGCAAAAATCATAGACTCGTTAAAAGTTGTACATGCACGCAGTTAGCTCCTCTTCGTTATACGAGATGGGAAGACTCTGGGCGCACTACTCCAGCGCCTTGAGTACTGGCGCACTGTACGGATTGCGCTTCCGGTCCCGCCATCCCGGTACAGATTTATTTATTTAATTACTTTGTTCCGGAACAGATCGTGCAGTGACACTCACAACTAGGCTATGTATGAAATATTATTTAGTTGTCAGACAGCAGCACATTTAAAAAGGCGCTCCATTATGATCAGGCAGATTGTTGGGAGACCCGCAACCGCATTCGGCGCTGGGTTTGTTTATGCCAGCTAGGGTCCTCTGTAGAGAGAGGACTGAGGTGACGGTGAGGCGAAATGGAAAATTCTAACGGCAGTCATCATTACTATGCCTTATTGAAATATTATTTACACATAGCTGTCGGCTCATTTAAAAGAGGCACATCATTGGTTTTGATCAGGCAAATAGTTTGGAGACCCGCTGTATTCAGCGCTGTTTTTTTTTATGCTGGCTGGGGTCATCATGCTTCATCGTGCTTCATGCTGCATGAAAAAGCTTCTCCTGCAGCTTGGGCTGCACACAGGTGCTAAATAATAAAAAAATAATTTATTTTAAATAAAAATTCCATGCTGATCATGTGGCTCATCCTTGAATCAGCCAATTGTGTGTCATGTCCAATCTTATTTTGAAAAGCCGCTATAGTGCAAATCCTCGAAAAACGAACTGCGAAGTAGTGAGGGATGACTTTATTTACCGTAATATGATTAAACAAGTCCGTCCTGATGTTCCCGCTTGATAGTTCATTTAGTCAATATTATTGACACCAGGGGCCTCGCGCACAAAAACCTTGCGTGCGTCACTATCCACGCAAAACCCCGTATGTATCAAAACTGAACTGAACGTGAATATTTGCGCATCCAGGTACATTTCCACGCAAGCCCCAGAGCACGCGTACGCACGTTTCTGTGGTTCTTGTTCCTTTGGCGACACTTACAGGTGATTCAGAGAAACTGAAGCCCCACAGTCTGTGGTTGACTTTAAGAGCGGCTTGAAGACCTTTCTTTTCAACCGAGCATACTCTGCCTCCTCATGATTCTACTTTTGATCATAGCTGATACTGTTGTTGATTTTAATTGTTTATTAAATGTTTTATTGACATTTAATTCTGTTGCACCTTGTAGCACTTTGAGATTTTCATTAATGAAAAGTGCGTTATAAATTGAATTCATTATTATTATTATTATTATTATTATTATTATTATTATTATTATTTTATTATTATTATTATTAACTGTTCATGATGTGAAAATGATTAATATTCCCATCAAACACACGATTAACAAGTATTACATCCACATGACGCAGTTAAATAAAGCACGCGCAAAGTTGTGCCAAAAATAAATTTAACAGGAACGGATTCATTCAGCCTTACTGGAGGATATAATAAATACGTAGTGTAACACGCAGAGCATTCATTTATAAACAGATATAATTTTCTGATCTATGATATGGCTTATCAGCCGTTTTCAGAAATAATCATTTTTCAGTTTGGCACTGCTGCGCTCTGGAGCAACACAGGTGCATCACGCGTGCACATGAGAAGCAGCAGCGATCAAACTGTTCCACAGGAGCTTTGTTGAGGGAGCTGGCAGGTCGATCGGGACTGTGCCATTCCAGTCCACACAAAGCCGGATCATGTCCAATAGAATGGTCTCATCTATATGATTCCAAAGGCTGAGTGGTCGCGCTTTGGAGCGCGCGCGCACCCTCACACGGCAGCTGGAGGTGATTCATAATCTGCGTTTATTGTAGATTTCTCCAAAATGACACGTGAAAGTACACCATATATAACTTGTTGGAGAGTAACAGCTTCACAGACAAACAGATTGCGCACAAGGCTGTGGCGCGCGCTGCGCGCAGCGTTTGGAGACTCCAACATCACGTCATGTCATGAAAACTCTCCACTGAGACGCACAGACCCGTTTCTTCATGTCATCTATTAAATAAACAAAGATCTATGTTCAACCAAACATCCAAGTTCCTCTGTGTTTACAGTAATTATGGTAATAAACTCGTGCGCAAAGTTAATATTTTCACTCAGAATGAATGGATGAGCTGGCGCACCAAAGCAGGGTGCGCGCACACACAAATACCGACACACAATCACTCGTTCTTTGCGTGATGAACACATTTTATTACTATTCTTACTTAGGATTTTTTCCTCACTCATATTATATTAAATTCATTATTTTCCTGAATCTAGAAATGATTTCTGATCGCGCAGGGATCAAACAAACATGTCCTTCACACATGCAGGAAGTAATTTGCATCTGTTTAACATATGTAAATGAAGGCGTGTCAGGGGAGGTGTCTCACGTGCGCTCAGTTCCACGTTGGTTGTGATGTACAAAAGGAATGTGCGTGGATTCCGGTGTACGCACAGTTTGATACATCTGGATTTTTTTGTGCGTACACACTTTTCTGGATTTGACCGTACGTCACTTTTCAGTAGGAAATCCACGCAAGTCTTTGTACATGAGGCCCCAGTACTCTAAATACTGCTTCTACATTGAACAAGATAAAAAAAAATCTGAAGTGTTTATTAAAAATAAATTCAAATATTTTGTTTTAGATCCAAATACATTTCCAAAAAGAAAATAAATGTATGTGCTAAAATAAGTTTGAGCAACATGCCTTAAAGGTAACTCAAACCCAGCCATGATATATAAAAAAGAGCAACTCGTGGATTTTGTATTAGTCATTTACAATGAAATTTACGAGATATGGCCGTGATCCTCTGGGTTTATCCATGCTCTAGTTTAGCCATTAGCATGTCAGTTCAGTCAAATTGAAACTCTTTTTCTACAAACCAAATGTATTCAGTTATCTACAACAGGTAATATGTTCATTGTTCATATACCTTCCACAGAACCTCATTTTAAATCTGAACTGTCATTAAGTCACAACTTTATACAGCAATTAATTTTTGGAGGATAAAAAAACATATATTTGTATTTTTTTTCCTTCCGTTTTGACTTCTTTTAACAAATTATTTTATTGGGTTTACTTTGAAAAACATCAGAAATATTTATTTTGATAGCTGGTTGTTATTGTTCTACTTTTAACTGAGCTGGAATTGAGGTGGGTTTATGCAGAAGGATGCACGTGTGCACTTTTCCACATGCATTACAGTCTCCCAGTGTTTGACTGCGTCTCCCTACGGTCAGCGGATTCACACACTCGACTCGGCTGAGAGAGAAATGCAGACAGTGCAGATGTCTGTCATTCACACACACACAGTCAGCCAGTGCATGTGGCTTTGGAGGAGACACAATCAAACTGTACACTTGCCCTGTGGGGGCAGCACATTGCATTATCCTGGCTCTGCAGTGACAGCTGACAACATCAGCAATGATCAGGTAATGAGATGGGGGGAGTGATATAAATCACATTCCTCCAGATTTCAGAGGGTGCTTTGTTAAGCCCTGAAATAGGTTCTCACAATTGACCTACTACACATGTTTTCACCTCTTTGAGCTGCCCTGGTGAGGAGGTGCGTAAAAAATAATGAGAGGCTGCAGATTTTTTTTTTTGTCCCCACTGAGTTTCTGAGAACAGCACACCTGCCAGCCGCCCGTACGAAGGGATTCTGTGGTTTAAACGATGGGTCATTCATCACACAAATTGGCTCTAGCCAGCACTTTTGTTACTCTAGAGGTGTTATGATTGGTGGGAAATTTATGCAAAAGGGATTATGTCAAAGATCTGTGCTTGCTATGAAAGAAGGCAAAGTTTTATCTTGAAAACTGCAAACTTTAGAATTCAAACTAAATAAAAGGAAGCCCATTTTGAAACTCCACAGAAGCTGAGTCACTGGAGTTATTTATATCATTGCACTCTCTGTGTCTTGATCTTCTGTCTCACTCCTTAGGATCATGTGTCAGAATCAGCCTACTCCTTTTTATTGTATGACTCATCTCCTCAGTCACATCCTCTACTAGTCTCACGGGCCAGTCAAAATGGAAAAATACTCATTGTCACCGTTTCTGTGTTCATATGTTTTCTGCACCGCTGAAATGAAGGCTGCAGCGTGGGAATACAGTACGACAAAAATAAATCACTTTTTTTGGGTGCGGATGAGCTGTTTATAGATTTAGCATTTTGCAACTTAATGCTCCAAAGAAAAGCATAGCTCAGCTTCTTTTTGCTTTTATTTTATTTTGACAGGCTCACGGTTCTCTTTGTATGCCCGCTCAGTGTTCAAGTCATTCCTCTCATTTGTTACCATTTTGTGGCATTTTCTGTTGGGGTCATCCTTATTAGTTGAATTTTACATAAGAAATAATCTAAAAAAAACATAGATATAAAAAAGTTGTACGCGACCAACACCATTTATGGTGGGGATGGCGTGCTGTTGACCTCAACTCGGGATGTTGTGAGTCGGTGGGCGGAATACTTCGAAGACCTCCTCAATCCTACTGGCACGTCTTCCACTGAGGAAGCGGAGCCTGGGGACTTTGGATCGGGCTCTCCAATCTCTGGTGCGGAGGTCGCCGAGGTGGTTAAAAAGCTCCGCGGTGGCAAGGCTCCGGGGGTGGATGAGATTCGTCCTGAGTTCCTTAGGGCTCTGGATGTTGTGGGGTTGTGTTGGCTTACGCGACTCTGCAATATCGCGTGGACATCGGGGGCAGTTCCCTTGGATTGGCAGACTGGGGTGGTGGTTCCCCTATTCAAAAAGGGGGACCGTAGGGTGTGTTCCAACTATAGAGGGATCACACTCTTAAGCCTCCCTGGTAAGGTCTATTCAGGGGTTCTGGAGAGGAGGGTCCGTCGGATAGTCGAACCTCGGATTCAGGAGGAGCAGTGTGGTTTTCGTCCTGGTCGTGGAACACTAGACCAGCTCTACACCCTCAACAGGGTCCTGGGGCCTCATGTATCAAAGACCTGCGTAGATTTCTTACTGAAAAGTCACGTACGGACAAATCCAGAAAAGTGTCCACGCACAAAAAAATCCAGATTTATCAAACCGTGCGTACGCCGGTATCCACGCACATTCCTTATGTACAACACAATCAACGTGGAATTCAGCGCACATGAGAGAGTGGCCGACTCCGCCCTTGACACGCCTCCATATAAATATGCAAATTCATTTAAATATGCCCTGAACCTGCGGAAAGTCCATTGCAAACCATGGCGAAACGCACAAAAAAGAGGAACTACACAGACTGCGAACAGGAGGCACTCCTGGGTGAGGTAGAGGCACGTAAAACCGTCCTGTTTGGCTCGCTGTCCGCTGGCGTGACAGCGAAGCGCAAGAGGCAGGAGTGGGACAGCCTGTGTGTGGCCGTAAATGCCGTTGGATCTGAGCAGCGCACAGTGTCCGAACTCAAGAAGAAGTGGTCGGACATCAAGGGGGACGTGAAGAGGAGGACAGCAGCCCATCGCCGGAGTGTGCTGATGACAGGCGGGGGTACAGGGGACGATGACCTCACCCCATTCGACCGGCGGGTTGCCGGCATTGTGGGCGACACGGCCCTCACAGGTGTGGTGGATCCGCATGCGGGGGATTCGGACAGTCGCAGTAAGTAAATAAGTCAGTGTTAATTGTAAATGCCATAATACCTTGTTCTCATACTGGTGACTATAAGAATAACAATTATGCAGTCATGGGATTCATTCATATTTTATTCACATGTACACATTTTATTCTGCCATCAGTGGATGGAACAGAAGACACACAGCCTGGTGGCTCAGGTGTTGGCTGCTCCCCCAGTGTCCCTGGAACGTCTGGCACCACGGGCACCTCCAGCACACCCCACCAGCCAGCTGCTGATGCCCGCGCACCCCACCAGCCAGCTGCTGATGCCCGCGCACCCCACCAGCCAGCTGCTGATGCCCCCGCACCCCACCTGCCAGCTGCTGATGCCCCCGCACCCCACCTGCCAGCTGCTGATGCCCCCGCACCCCACCTGCCAGCTGCTGATGTCCCCGCACCCCACCTGCCAGCTGCTGATGTCCGTCCTGGCCGTGTCATGACGGCAGATGTCCTGCAGACGCAGCATGCCATTGTTGCCGGTATCAATGGCATAAACGACCGCCTGGACCAACTGATCAGAGTTGTCGGCAGTAATGCCACTAATGACCGCCTGGAACAACTCATCGGAGTCCTCGTGGATATAAACACCACATTAAATGCTCTGATGAGGTGATCATGTGTACTTGTCTGTTTTATATATTTGCTATCACATTTTGCCGGGCCCTAATAGCTGCCTGGGTGGGATGTACATTGGGTGGTGCAGGTTCTGGCCCCTCAGGTGGGGGCAAGTCAGGTTGTGGTATGTCAAGTCCGTGTGCAAGATTGTGGAGGACGCCACATGCCATCACAATGCGGCACACCTTTTCAGGACTATAGAGCAGCAGACCTCCAGTCCTGTCCAGACAGCGCCACCGTCCCTTTAGCAGGCCAATTGTCCTCTCGACGACTGACCGGCTGCGGGAATGGACGTCATTATACCTCCGCTCTTGCTCAGTGTGGGGGTTGGCGAGAGGAGTCATGAGCCATGTTTTCAGTGGGTAACCACGGTCCCCTGTGGAATAGAAATAATAAATTACAATGGGGCAGTGTCAGATGCTTATCAGTTGGCAATGCTGCGCTTTTGGGTTACTTTGTGTTAATGTACGCAGCAGCGCGCTGGACGCATTCCACACTTTACGCACGTGTTCATGTGCAGAACCGCCATTCCACACTTTACGCACGCGTTTATTTGCAGAACCGCTATGCACACAGGAACAATGAAGGGCTTGGTAGACTGCTCTGACACTACATTTCAACCAGCCATTAACAGAAAGGTGCACACTTGAAGCACTGACTAGTAATGGAACTTCAAAGACAGGGCGACATGTGGGGGCGCACAGGTTCCATGCGCATAGGAGATCATAAGGATGATTAAATAAATGATCTACTCACCAAGAAGCCAACCATCTCGCACCATTCCAGCTTGTAGTCTGTTCCCAACCATGCTGTTCAGTAGAATGAATGAATCATGTGTTGAGCCAGGCCACCTCGCCACAATGTTTGTCAGACGCATTTGCGCGTCACAAATGATTTGCACATTGATTGAATGAAAATGTTTCCTGTTAACATAAACATATTCATCCTGTGATGGTGCTTTTATAGCAATGTGTGTGCAGTCGACAGCCCCGATTACATTAGGGAAACCGGTTCTCGCTGCAAATTGCGCTTTGATGTTGGCCTGTTCAGCTGCATTGTATGGGAATGTTATGTACCTGGGTGACATACGGATAAGTCCATCCCACACAGCTGGCATGACTCGGCTCAGTGTGGACTGAGACAGTCCCGATCGGTCTGCCAACTCCCTCTGAAATGCCCCTGTTGCGAGGAATCCCAGTGTTGTCAGCAGCTGCACATGTACAGGCAGCGCACGGCTCCTGGCTGTATGGCGCTCCAAAACCGGTCGTAGCTCTAAGCACAGTTGCAGGAGTACTGCCCTCGGAAGCCGAAAACGACTGATGAGCCAGTCATCATCATGAGCCAGGAAATCCTCTCGGTCTCGAAAAACACGCTCTCTGCGTATGGCGCGATTTGCTATATCCTCTAAAAGAAATAGAGCCATTGTTGTCAGTATTGTTGCCACTATTTTGCGCATGCCTTTGTATCCACTCATCTAATTGCGTCCATGTGGATGTCATAATTGTTAATCATGTGTCTGGTGTGAACAATTATCATTTTCACATCATGCACAGTTAATAATAATAATGATGAATTCAATTTATGACGCACTTTCCATCAATGGGAATCACAAGGTGCTACAAGGTGCAACAGAATTTAATGTCGATGAAACATAACAATTAAATTCAATAACAGTATCAACTGGGATCACATTCATGAGGTGGTAGAGTGCTCGGTTGAAGGAAAAAGGTCTTCAAACCGCTCTTAAAGTCAACCACAGATTGTGGGGCTTCAGTTTCACAGCGGCACCTGTAAGTGTCGCCAAAGGAAATATAACCACAGAAACGTGCGTACGCAAACAGGGGAGCAGCCGTGGATTTCTGCGTGGGTGCGCAGATATTCCCGTTCATATCAGATTTGATACATACGCCACTTTGCGTGGAAAGTGACGTGCGCAATGTTTTTGTGCGTGCGCACGGTTCATACATGAGGCCCCTGCTCCTCTCTATCATGTCTCAAAATACCAACCTGGTATGTTTTGCTACTTAAATATACTAACACAATGAACGCCATCACCATGTTTTATCCTCTCCTGCACTGAATATATGACTCACCATTTAGGTAATTACTGCAGTTATTGGTTCTGCAAAACGTTTATAGAGACCGTGTTTATACGTGGGCATATGTCTGTGTTGTGTTTTGTATAGGTGATCATTTAAAGGCAGTAAATCTTGCAACTAAAATAAACTTTAAAGTTCGGGCCATTTCTTTCCTTAGTATTTCTCATCGGAATAGTGTTGAAATCAACTTATCAAGGTGACTTAGCCACTTTTATTGCTGTGCAGCTAAAGGACAGCTACATTTTTACTAAGAAATGTGTAGTAGCAACTAATGGTCGAAGTTACAAAGTTTTAAAGCAACTGCCTCTGAATACTAGTTCTGTTTTTGTTTACTGTGTAAAGTATTTGTTTTGCCGACAAACTCTTGTTCTTTCGTCCCACCAGCTGTTGCTGCAGAGGTCCCACCTTCACACGCTGTTCGGATGCAGCCGTCCTTCCAGCAGAGCTCCGCTGAGCCGCCGACACCACGGGAAGCTTGTTTGGGTGAACGCCGCGGCCGTCAGACACAGCAGCTCACAAGTGAGTTTTCTCACTTGGGATTAAGTTGTTGTTTTTTGTTTTTGTTTTACTGTGGAGCTTTGCATATATTTCAGAATCAGAATGCTTTTATTATCCTTGCACGGTGAAGTACAACAAAATTACTTTCTGTACAGCCGTCCTAAAGATGGACAGAAGTGTACAGGGGGCTGCAGCTTCTAAGATGTGCTGACCCTGTTGCTTAGATAAGAAAAGGGGAAGAAAACATAAGGAGAGAGGTATTAAAAAAATACATCTCTCACACCGTGCCCTTGACAGGGAACAGTGTGAGGCATTAAAAAAAAATCTACCACAGCTAAGCAACATAAAAAGACATAATACATACCGGTATGTGGAAGCAGGAGAGCGACGCAGCCCTTGGCGCCGCCGCCTTCGCATCTCCTAGGTTGCTGCGCCAGGGGAGACGAGGGAGGCCAGTGGAGTCATTGAGTTTGAGGGAAGGTTGTAGCACAGGCCAGAGCGCCCACACCACCCTCAAGCCATAGTCCAGATAAGAGGTGTTTGTTTATCAGCCAGCTCAGTTGAGTTTCTTTTAAACTCATGTCCTTAATACAGGTAGTCCCTGACTTACGAGCGAGTTCCGTACCTGCGAGTCGCTCGTAAGACGAAAATTCGTACGTCGGAACATGAAACGCGTGTTCTCGTAAGTCCGGATTTTCGGTCGTACGTCGGAAAATTTAAGCTAGCGCTACTACGAACACTCGTTTTTCATCAAAAACGTTCATACAGTACTAGTTCATGAACATGCTCAGAAACGTGTTTCCAAACGGTTAGCTAACACACTTTCATCTAAAAACTCAAAAAAGTGCTGTATTTTTTACAAATTTACCGCACTGCTCGTTCGCCAGCTCGTAAGTCCGGGACCTCGTATGTAAGGGCGCTCGTAAGTCGGGGACTACCTGTATTAGATTCAGTTCTGAACTGTTCCCACCTCGATGATTTGCTGATTCTGTTTTGTTTTGTCCAGATCCCTCCTGATGAAGGACCAACAGCACCTCCTGAAGTAGAAGTCCTCAGCAGTCCTCCTGTCCTGGAGTCGTCTCCCATGTCTCAGCCTGCTGATTGGACCCCCGTCATCACACACACAGTTCCTGAACAGGTAACTGTGCGGTGGAGAGAGACATAACTCACCAGAGGCAGTAGAAACGTTCATCGCCTAAACCTAAAATGTGATTGTTTCCAGATGGCAGCTGAAACGGTTTCCATGGCAACCTCGGTAGCGGAAAACTTAACTCTTCCTCCGTCTGACCTCGCCCCCGCTCTAGCTCCGCCCCTCGTGGAGCAGGTGGTCGATGCCGCTCCGACAGCAGCGGACGTCCTGCAGGCCGTGGCTGCAGAGCCTCGACTGGTAGAACTGGGTCTGGGCAGTTACACACCAGTGGGTCTGGTACAGAACATGCTGGAGTTCTTTCACCTCGATCTGGGCCTGCCCTGGTGGGGGGCTATCGTTGTAGGTAAACAAAGTTTTTTAACTAAAATATACCGAAGTGTTAATTTATTTTCTGTACATTTAACTTGTCATGTCTCCATTATGTCTGAACAGGGACGGTTCTGGCCCGTTTGGCCATGTTTCCCGTCATCGTGAAGGGTCAGAGAGAGACGGTCAAGCTGAACAACGTTCTGCCTCAGTTCACTAAACTGAGCAACAACATGAGAGAGGCGAAGCAGAGCGGAAACAAATACGAATGTAAATATTAACGCTGTCATTTTTCTCTTCTCAGCTGCTCTTTAAATGTCCAACTCCTTTGGAGTTTTGATTTATTTATTATTTTCTTTTAGTTTCCAAAGCGTACAACGATCTGAACATGTTCCAGAAGAAGCACGATGTGAATCCTCTGAGAGGCTTCCTGGTTCCTCTGGTGCAGGTCCGTTCTTCTCTGTATTTTACTTCAGTTTTATGTTAAGAACGTTTTCTGATTGATTTAAAGCTCAGCTCTTTGTGACTTTGGTTAATTTGGCAAGAATACGCAGGTATGTTTTATATATTCAGTCAGCAATAAACATTTATTTTATCATCTTTGACTGAAAATGTAACTTTAAACAACAAAGGCAACCAGGAAATTAAAACAGGAAGTACAAAAAAAAAGTTCTGCACCTAGGGATGCATATACTGTACCGTAATTTCCAGACTATTGAGCGCACCTGAATGTAAGCCGTGCCCACTAAATTAAACAATAATAATAATTTTGTGCATATACTGTATAGGCTATGCTTGTCTATAAGCCACGAGTGTCCATGTTGTAACATGAGATTTATACAGAAAGATTTTTTAAAACTTTTAATTAAATATATATAGGTAACCTACAAAAATACGTTCAGTACCGTATTTTTTTCCCCCCAAGATATGAAAAAAAAAAGAAAACTCCTCGTTCTCTCCTCCCCACTGTCCACTGTGACCTGTCATTTCATAGGTCAGATTTTTTAAAACATTTCTTTACACAGATAGTCTCATTGAGTCACGAGGATCCACCCCCCAAGAGAGACTTGTATTGGGCGACTATGTGAGCACCCGGGTGTGACGAGGCTAAATGTTTTGGCGGCATGAAGCTTATTAGCCCGTCAAATTAAAAAACATACCAAAAATTTTTCTTAAATTTTGCGGCAGCATTGTTTAAGCCGCAGTGTTGAAAGCGTGTGAAAAAAGTAGCTGCTAATAGTCAGGAAATTACGGTTTTTATGTTTGTATTTCAGCAGATCTGTTGTGTTTTTGTGAGGTAGAAGTTTAGATAAAATTACTTTGTGGAAAACTTAGGGGAGTGGTGGTGCAGTGGTTAGAGACGGTGGGCCTGTGATCGGAAGTTCGCCGGTTCAAGCCCCGGTACCGGCAACATCAAAAAATGTGGGTGGAAAAAGGTGAAACGCCCACACCTGACTCCACCCTCATTCGCCCCACTCTGGGCCCCTGAGCAAGGCCCTTAACGCCCACCATCTGCTCCCTAAACAGGTCTCTCTTGAAAATGAGTTCTCGTGGCTCAATGAGACTACCTGGATAAATAAAGGGTAAATGAAAAAAAAAAGCCCATCCATCCATTTTCTTCCGCTTATCCGGGGTCGGGTCGCGGGGGTAGCAGCCTAAGTAGGGAGGCCCAGACTTCCCTCTCCCCAGCCACTTGGAGCAGCTCCTCCGGGGGAATCCCAAGGCGTTCCCAGGCCAGCCGAGAAACATAGTCCCTCCAGCGTGTCCTGGGTCTTCCTCTGGGTCTCCTCCCGGTGGGACATGCCCGGAACACCTCACCAGGGAGGCGTCCAGGAGGCATCCTAACCAGATGCCCGAGCCACCTCAACTGGCTCCTCTCGATGTGGAGAAGCAGCGGCTCTACTCCGAGTCCCTCCCGGATGACTGAGCTTCTCACCCTATCTCTAAGGGAGAGTCCAGACACCCTGCGGAGAAAACTCATTTCAGCCGCTTGTATCCGAGATCTTGTTCTTTCGGTCATAACCCAAAGCTCATGACCATAGATGAGGGTGGGAACGTAGATCGATCGGTAAATTCACCACGACAGACCGGTACAGCGCCCGCTTCACTGCGGACGCTGCACCTATCCGCCTATCGATCTCACGCTCCAGTTTTCCCTCATTCGTGAACAAGACCCCGAGATACTTAAACTCCTCCACTTGGGGCAGGACCTCCTCCCCGACCCGGAGAGGGCATGCTACCCTTTTCCGGCTCAAGACCATGGCCTCGGATTTGGAGGAACTGATCCTCATCCCGGCCGCATCACATTCAGCTGCAAACCGCTCCAGCGAAAGCTGTAGATCACGAACTGATGAAGCCAATAGGACCACATCATCTGCAAAAAACAGAGAAGCGATTCTAAGGCCACCAAAACGGATCCTCTCAACACCTTGGCTGCGCCTAGAAATTCTGTCCATAAAAGTTATGAACAGAATCGGTGACAAAGGGCAACCTTGGCGGAGTCCAACTCTCACCGGAAACGAGCCTGACTTACTGCCGGCAATGCGGACCAAGCTCTGACACCGGTCGTACAGGGACCTAACAGCCCTTATCAAAGGGCCTGGTACCCCATACTCCCGGAGTACCCCCCACAGAACCCCCCGAGGGACGCGGTCGAATGCCTTCTCCAAGTCCACAAAGCACATGTAAACTGGTTGGGCAAACTCCCACGCACCCTCCAGGACCCTGTTGAGGGTGTAGAGCTGGTCCAGTGTTCCACGACCAGGACGAAAACCACACTGCTCCTCCTGAATCCGAGGTTCGACTATCCGACGGACCCTCCTCTCCAGAACCCCTGAATAGACCTTACCAGGGAGGCTTAAGAGTGTGATCCCCCTATAGTTGGAACACACCCTACGGTCCCCCTTTTTGAATAGGGGAACCACCACCCCAGTCTGCCAATCCAAGGGAACTGCCCCCGATGTCCACGCGATATTGCAGAGTCGCGTAAGCCAACACAACCCCACAACATCCAGAGCCCTAAGGAACTCAGGGCGAATCTCATCCACCCCCGGAGCCCTGCCACCGCGGAGCTTTTTAACCACCTCGGTGACCTCAGCACCAGAGATTGGAGAGCCCGACCCAAAGTCCCCAGGCTCCGCTTCCTCAGTGGAAGACGTGCCAGTAGGATTGAGGAGGTCTTCGAAGTATTCCGCCCACCGACTCACAACATCCCGAGTTGAGGTCAACAGCACGCCATCCCCACCATAAATGGTGTTGGTCGCGTACCGCTTTCCCCCCTGAGACGCCGGATGGTGGACCAGAACACCACCCGAGCCGCATGCCGCTTGGACTGTCGGTACCTATCTGCTGCTTCCGGGGTCCCACAGGCCAAAAAGGCCCAATAGGACTCCTTCTTCAGCCTGACAGCATCCCTCACCGCCGGTGTCCACCACCGGGTTCGAGGGTTGCCACCACGACAGGCACCAACAACCTTGCGGCCACAACTCTGATAAGCTGCCTCGACAATAGAGGCGCGGAACATGGCCCACTCGGGCTCAATGTCCCCCGCCTCCCTCGGAACGTGTTCAAAGCTCTCCCGGAGGTGGGAGTTAAAGCTCCGTCTTACGGGAGACTCTGCCAGACGTTCCCAGCAGACCCTCACAATACGTTTGGGTCTGCCAGGTCTGACCAGCATCCTCCCCCACCATCGGAGCCAACTCACCACCAGGTAGTGGTCAGTTGACAGCTCTGCCCCTCTCTTAAAAATGTCTAGAAATTAAACAAATTGTGTAAATCCATCCTAAATGGCATTTATTCCTGAAATTTTCACCACACCTAGGGGTAGAGGTGGGGCCCTGGGACCAGAAAGTCGCGGTTCGGCTCCCACATGTCGTGGTGTCTCTGAGCAAGACATCCAATCCTCAGTTGCTCCCTTAAATGCAGAGAACTAATTTCATCATTGTATGGGAACATACAAATTATGACAAAATTGATAACACTTATACACTGGACATCTGGGTAAATGTGTACAGTATTGCACATTTCTTATTGTGTATTAGTACTTTTGTTCTGACTTGAATTATTATTATGCTGAAAAGTTTTTAGTTTTAGTCAAAAAAACCTGAAAGAAACTGTTTGTTGTGATTTACCAGCCTGATGGCAGCAGATCCTGTTTTTTTATGGACAAAGTAGAGAACAGCTCATTTAGACCTAAATTTTAAAATTTTAGATAATTAATAATAATCATTAATAATATTATTCAGACAATAAAATGTTTTGATGAAATAATTTGTAGAAAAACAGCTTGTACTACAGCTTGTACAGAACTCTGCCGCGCGCCTTTTGACCAATACACGAAAATATGAACACATCACTCCTGTCCTGTCCTCTTTACACTGGCTCCCGGTTCAGTTCAGGATACAGTTCAAGCTGCTCCTGTTTGTTTTCAAAGCTCTGAATGGACTTGCACCTCTGTACATCTCAGAACTTTTGAAAGCCCATCAGCCCGGCAGAGCTTTACGATCTGCCAGTCAACACCTGCTGGAGGTGCCTCACTCAAGGTACAAACAATGGGGAGACCGGTCATTTTCTGTTGCCGGCCCTAAAGCCTGGAACAGTCTCCCCCTTGAGCTGCGTGCCACCTCTGATCTGACTCTGTTCAAAACCAGACTGAAGACACACTTGTTCAAAAAAGCTTTCAGTGTGTAACTTTTATTACTTTTGGTATTTTAGTATGTAGCATTTTTTATTTCCATTGCCTTTTTATTTCCTCTAGTTCAAATAAGCTTCCAGTGTGCAACTGTTATTACTTTTGGTATTTTAATATGTAACATTTTTTAATCTACATTGCCTTTTTATTTCCTCTTGTTCAAAAAGTTTTAGTTTGTAGAATTTTTTATTTCCATTGCCTTCTTTTATTGCTGTTGTTTCTTATTCTATTTTCACTGATTTATTGTTCCAGTTTTTTCATCCTTTTATCCTGTTAAGCACCTTGGTCAATGCAAGGCATTGTTGGAAGGTGCTATACAAATAAAGTTTATTATTATTATTATTATAAAAAAGTTATTTGCAAAATAATGGGGGAAAGTGCGCCCTCTTGCGAACAATTTCTGTCATTACACAGAATTTGTCAAACTTGGCATACCGGTAGACAGAAATGTTTTTTTTTATTGTGTTAAATTTTCTTGTTACTACTTGTCTTTAATATGTACGAATTTCAGATTTTAATTTAATATAAAATAAAGTTTTTGAGACATATTTGCCATGTTTACATGTCTAAATCTTTACCTTCCAGGTTTTGAAAGTCCTTGAATCAGATTTTAACTTGAGTTGGATAAATTGTCAAAGTCACACTGATTGCAATGCATATTTTAAATATTTTAAAAGTCCTGGTAGATTTAGAAAAATTACAAGATATCGTTGGGATTAATTTTTCTTGACTTTTATGCTGTTGAGCAAACTTTTGTCAGATGACATTTCTGTTGTTAAAAACACTTTTCTGTTAAATAATCACTATTATAATACACGGCCGTGGCGTAGTGGTAAGGGCAGTCGTCTCCCGATCGGAAAGTTGGCGGTTCGACTCCCGGGACCCGCACCATGTGTCGTTGTGTCCTTGGGCAAGACACTTAACCCTGAGTTGCTCCCGGTAGGACTGGAAAGCACCTTGCATGGTAGTCTGCCGCCACCGGTTTATGAATGTGTGTAGCATTCAATATATGTGTAGCACTTTGAGATTTTCACTAATGAAAAGTGCGTTATAAATTGAATTAATTATTATTATTACACAACACATTCTACTAAAGTATTTATTTATAGAATATATATTCTTCTTTGCCTGTTTTTCTTCTTCTTCTGTTTTAATGCTCACTGCTTCCTTCACTCATGTTTGTGGCCTTCAGGCTCCAGTCTTCATCTCCTTCTTCATCGCTCTGAGGAAGATGGCGTACCTGCCGGTGCCCAGCCTGCAGACAGGGGGCGCTCTGTGGTTCACGGACCTGACGGCAGCAGATCCGTTCTTTATTCTTCCTCTGGCTGTCACAGGAACCATGCTCTTAATCCTGGAGGTGAGGCGGCCGTTCAGAGTAAAAGTCTGGAGTAAAGATTTTCTGAGCTCGTCACGTCCGTGTGACTTTTCTCCAGCTTGGCGCGGAGTTTGGCGTCGACAACCCCAACCTGCGAGTCATGAAGACGGTCATGAGGGTCATGCCCTTCGTCATCCTCCCTCTCACCATCAATTTCCCCACGGTTAGTTTCCTTCCAGCCTGTTGAACCTCTCCAGATGTGTCTGTGCGCTGCAGCTCACAGCGTGCGTGTGAATCTCCTCAGGCGGTGTTCACGTACTGGATGACCTCCAACTGCTTCTCTCTGCTCCAAGTCGCTCTGCTCAAAAACTCGCTCGTCAGACAAAAGCTGAGGATCCCAGATAAGATCCAACACCCGGCCTCAGCTATGCCCAAGAGTGAGGGGCTGATCGAAGGCATGAAGAAAGGTTTGTGTTGCTAAGGTGCACCGAACTGTGAAGAAGTTGCTACGTCTTACGGTGCTGTAACTGGTTTTAGGTTGGAAGAACGCCGAGCTGTTGCAGCAGGTGGAGGAAAGGGAGAGAAGAATAAAAAATCATCTGGACCTCGCTGCTAAAGGTCAGTTCGGCCGATCGAATGGATCAGTTTGGAGAATTTATTCTCCAAACACGTGACGCTATCGTCATTATTCACTTATAAAAGCTTTACTATGATGATGGAGTTAAACGTGTACACAGCTCAACAAACATTTGTTTTTATAAATTTAGTAAAGTATTTAGTCTCCAAGTAAAACTACACCTGCACTTTAGTTTTTGTGGTGTTTTTTTAATCTATATTTTGTGCAGACTTTTCAATCTAAATAACAGATCATTTTTAAAGTGCAGGTGTAGTTTCCTAAAACAACTAGCCTAAATACAATTAAGCTTAAGATTTTTTGAGCATAAATGAAACATACAACAAATTATATGTGCTTTTGTTCACGCCTCCACCAGCAACAACCTAAAACAAATTAAACCTCTAGCCAACAACATACACCAAGCAACAACAAAGAATAAACATGTAGATGAATTTATCTATTCCACCCATTCCATCCAAAACCAAAGGCTTTAAAAAAAGAAGAAAAAAAAATAGAAAAAGCTTTTCAGGAGTGAAATGTAGCACTTCCATATAAGGTATGCACTTCTCATCTCTGCAGGGGATTGGCTCTGCTTGAACCACCTGTGTGACATCACACATGAGCAGACATGTCACACATGAGCGTTTGCACAAATAAGAAAATTAAGGTGTAATCCACCAGTTCAACCCATAGAACTACCGTAAACACATTTTTAGACCAAATATTGCCAAATATTGCCAATTTACACAGATATGCACAATTATGTGAGAATAAACACAGCCATAGTGCTAGATAACATTTTAAACACATTCTAGGGAGTTTATCAGCTAAAAAAAGTTAATTTTGGGTTTAGTTCCACTTTAAATGAGCTGTAACTTCTACAAGTTGATCAGCTGACCGTGAAACTTGTTCGTGTTTCAACTTCATCTGTTCATGCAAGAACGTGTGATTCTTCTGATTCATTTTTTTAAACTGAACTGTGTCTGATGGAGTGAGTGGAGCCGCGCGTGTTTAACAGAGGTGGACACGCTGCACCGCGGCTGCTCGGAGCGGAGCAGAGCGGGGCGGGGGAGGGGGGGACAGTCTGTGCCTGCAGAGCAGGGGGAGAGAACGCTGACAGACGCGCTGCGCTGCTCGGAGCGGAGCAGAGCGGGGCGGGGGAGGGGGGGACAGCTGTCTGTGCCTGCAGAGCAGGGGGAGAGAAGAGACGCGCGCGTTGTTTTTAACATTTTAGCAGTGACTAATTAGCGTTTTACACCACTACAGACTGTTGGAGGGGAGGTGCGCAGTTGTTTAAAGCGCTCGGGTGTTAAGGGGCGGGGCGCCCTGACGTATTACGTCATGAAATTAGCATATCATGATATAAGTTTTTTGCCCGGGCAAGCTTTTTATACCGGTATTACCGGTAACGATATGATATGGCCCAGCCCTAATATCAACAGTAGTGTAGATATAAAAAGTGTAAATGTAAACAGTAGTACTAAATGTAAACAGTAGTAATAAATGTAAACAGTAGTAATAAATGTAAACAGTAGTAATAAATGTCAACAGTAAATGTAAACAGTAGTATGACTATAGGCAGTAATGTAATACAAACATTAGTGCAAATATGAGAAGTAGTGCAAACTGAATGAGCACATGACCGAGAGTTTAGTGAATAACCCGTTTGATGACACAGGGTCCAGTGTTAAAAACTTTGTGTTGAGTGGTAATGTGTGAGAAAGTTTTTTGTGTTAAGGCAGTTCAAATGGGAGGGGAGGCAGAGCAGGCAGAGTGTTTAGCATTCTGACTGCCTGATGAACAGAGCTGTCTCTCAGTCTGCTGGTACGAGCCTGGAGACTCCTCAGTCTCCTCCCTGATGGCAGCAGTCTGAAGCAGCTGTGTAGTGGGTGTGTGGGATCACCTGCCATGCAGAGGGCTTTCCGAGTGAGGCGGTTGCTGTGTAAGTCCTGCAGTGAGGGCAAGGAGGTGCCGACGATCTTCTCAGCTGCTCTCACGATGCGCTGGAGGCTCTTGCGGCAGGATGCAGTACATGCACCAAACCACACAGTGATGCAGCTGGTCAGGACACTTTCTATGGCACCCCTGTAGAAGGTGCACATGATGGGGGTTGAAGCTCCAGCCCTTTTCAGCTTGCGGAGAAAGTAGAGACGCTGGTGAGCCTTCTTGGCCAGTGATGCAGTGTTCCTGCTCCAGGACAGGTCGTGCACTCCCAGGAACATTTTTGTGCTTCTTCTAACTCCTTTCTGCTCAATTCAGCTTATTGCTGCAAGTTTAACCTTTTTCTGCTATTTCAGCTACTATTTAGCCGTTTTAATGATAATTTAAGCTTTTTCAGCTAATTCCACATTTTTTACACTAAACTTTTTTCAGCCTAATTCAGCAAAAATGTGCTCTGCACTTCCTTCTGGTAATTTCAGCTTTTTTCTGCCTTTTTAGCTACTTTTCAGCTGTTTTTTTATTTTATTTTTTTGTTGCTAATTTCAGCCTTTTTTTTTAAGATAATTTCCATTTTTGTGCTCATTTCTGCTTCTTTCAGCCTAATTGGGCAAACTTGTGTTCTTTCTGCCTTTTTTATGTTAATTTAATGTATTTTCAGCTACATTTTTAGCATGTTTAGCTAGTTTCTACTGTTTCCAGATAAATTCAAGTTTCTGTGGTAATTTCTGTTACTTTCAGGCTAATTAACTTCTTTACGCTAATTTTAGCTTGTTACGCTCCTTTCAACTTTTTTTCTGCCATTTCAGAGTCAGAGAGAGAGTCAGAGAGTCTTTATTGTCATTTGCACTGCATGTGGTTCATGTGATGAAAACGAGATTATGTACACAGGGTCCCAGTTACATCCAACAACAAATGCAAGAGAAAAACAGTAATAACATCTAGAATTAACTAAGAAAAAAACATCAACTAGTAATACACTAAGCCTAATATAGTGGGAATAAACAGCAGCACGAGCCTTTCAGCTACTATTTCATTTCAGCTACTATTTAGCTGTTTTTAATGCTAATTTTTGCTTTTTCACCTAATTCCACCTTCTTTTTTTTTTTACTCTTTTAATCTTTCCACTTCATTCTGATAGTTTAAGCTTCTGTCTTTTCAGCTGCTTTAGCTAATTTCCTAATTTTTGTGCTCATTTCTGCTTATTTAAACCAAATTCTGCACATACGTGATCTTTCTGTTTTCCTCTGCTACTTTAGGCTAGTTCTTCATTTCAGCTACATTTCAGCGTGTCTTTTAGTCAATTTTAGCTGTTCATTAGTGATGATCTTCTGCAATGCGCACTCACACTGCATTTTCACAGGAAATACAATTTCTCTAGTTTTATTTAAAATAAAATCTTGCGAGATCCAAGAGCTGTATGTTTGAACGTATGTGTCTTTCAGGTCATTAGAGGTGCTTAAAGTCAACAACTGCTCAGTTTCAGTCCCCTGGGCTAAAACCAAGTCTTTAAAAATGATATTAAAATAAAAATAATTACATTTTGACTTTAGGAAGCATCTCTTTCTCTCTGGTCCCAGCAGTTTTATTTTTAATTCTTTATTAATTTTCAGTTAAAATTGAATAATTATTAAAACAAAACAAAAAAAACAATTTACAAAGAAAATGAAAGGCAGCAGAAAGAAGAAAAAATCTTATAACATCTGCTCCTTTAAAAAAAAAAAAAAACTTATGAAATAAAATACATTCAAACATAAATAGTCTTTATATAACATAACAAGCCAAAAACCGACTCCGTGCCAAGAACAACCGATTTCAATAAGAATATGCTAAACAATTTCATATTTTTTCAATAAACTACTTTTTACCATTTTCTTAAACAAAAACATTGAGGAAGCTTTTTTACAATTATTATCCAAAACATTCCACAGTTTTATTCCTTGAACTGATGTGCATCGTTCCTTTGAATTTGTTCAAATTTTTGGTTTCACAAACATTGCTAGTCCTTTTAATTTGTAATTACTGACTCTCTTAATAAAATAAGATTGAATATTTTGAGGTAAGGAATTTGTATGAGCTCTGTACATAACCTGAAGAATTCCATAGTCAACAGTGCTATTTGTTCTGTGAGTATCTTTCATTAACTGAGATGACTCTTCAGAGCCTCTTGATGTAGTATCTCCTCGTGGAACATCTGAGTACATGTAGCGGGGGGCGGGGGGGACACCTTTCACTGATCAATCAAGTTTTACAGCACAGTGTGCAGGCAATCCACTCGAAACTGTTTACCGTACATTGTGTTAAACCCACTTTTGAGCCAAGAAAGCTTTTTTTAACCTCAAGTTACCAATAAAGTCCAGGTTTCTTTTATGTACTTGGATGAAACTGGTTTTCAGCTGTTCTGTTGTTTGACGTTTCATCTCTACAGATACGGCTCGTGTTAGGGGACACATTTTTACCAGGTTCTACTTTCTGGTCGACTTTCGGCTCGCAGCATCTCAATGAGTCGCTAGCTATTTTGCTAGTGGCGTTCCTCAAGGACCAGTGTTGGGGACCCACTTGCTTACTTTATCACTTTATCATCCTGCAGGTCCACTGAGGCAGACGTTTACCCACAATCCTCTGGAGCAGATTTCTTCAGCTAAACCAAAAGAAGTTGGAGTCAAAGCGAAGCCGTGGCAAGACACGATTGGATGAATCCCACCAGCTGTTAGCTACACACTGCTGCGATTATTGTACATATTTATAAATGGGAGAAGAGAACTGTGGGTAAAACATGTATTATTCTAATTCAAATATAAGCTCTTCTTCCAAACACTTCCTGGTTGTTGTCGTCTTGTATTTATTTGTGCGTTCTGGACAGAAATGAGTCGTTTTAAGTTGTGAAGTTATTTTTATTATAAATACTCAACTTTCACGGAACTGGTTTAAACTCTGAACAGCGTTTGAGTCAAACACGTCAGAGGAACAAGTTGATTTGTGTAAAAATAGCCCTTTTTTTTTTTACTTCAGCAGACCTTACAGCTGAAAATAGAAAACATTTTATAAACTTCTATACACACAGTTGAATGTGGAGTTGCATTGTTTTTTCCATTGCTTTGTTTTTTTTAATGTGCAAACAAGAAGGTTTCTACAGTCAGCAGTGCTTTCAGTTTTAAAAATGCTTAAACAATTTAACAATAATTTGAAGAAAAAAAAAACTATTTTACACATAATGTTTGGTTTATCACTTAAATATATATATTTGTGAAACAGGTGTCGACTTCTGCAGTTTAAATAGTCTCAGTCAGAGAAGAAATCCTGATCGCAGAGTGATGATCGTCACAGAAGTACGAGTCGGCTCCAGTTCCAACCTGAACGTTGGTCCTTTGGTTTCTGGTTAGCAGCAGCAGGTGGAGGAGAGGAGTTCAGGCTGAGACTCTCGTCGGGGTGGAAAAAACTGAACGTCTTCATTCGACTTTGTCCACGTCCATCTCAGTCAGAACTGAGTAACAAACCTTCTGAATCAGAATCCCAGATTTTGCTAAAAAATTTAAGAAACAAAAAACAGGAAGTTAAAAGAGGTCAACATGTTTCATCCCTTATTAGTTTCAGTTTACATGAATTAAAAAAAACTAAGTTCGTGTTGGATTTAAGGTGAGAAGGATGAAGATCAAGTTAATATTCATAAACTGGATCTGACTATCGGCAAGAAGGAGAAAGTAGGTGGCGTAATTTTTTTTTTTAATAAAACGATGTGACCCACAGCATGTGCTCTTGAACATGGTAATAAATGCACTGAATAACTGAAACTTTTGGTGCAATAATTTCACACGATTCTCCAAACCCGGATGGACAAACTATTCACACTGGGACTAAGCCCCACCCATTTGCAACTGGGTCCTGGATTTCTTAACCAACAGTCAACAGACCACAGTCTGAGGATCCACAACTCCTTCACCATAATCCTCAGCACTGGCTCCCCTCAGGGCTGTGTGTTGAGCCCCCTCCTGTTCACTGCTCACATATGACTGCGCACCTACGCATCCAGGCTGTCACATTGTAAAGTTTGCAGATGATTCAGTTGTGGTGGGATGCATCACAAACAAAGATGAGTCCAGCTACAGGCAGGAGGTGGAACATCTGGAGGGCTGGTGCAGGACGAGCAACCTTCATATCAATGTGAAGACGACAAAGGAGATGGACTTCAGATGGAACAAGCTTAGGAGGATCTGCAGTGGATGTGGTCTCCAGCTACAAGTTGGGTGTTCACCTGAATGACAACCTCAGCTGGAGCAACAATGCCACCAGCCTGATCACGAAAGCTCAGACTCTACTTCCTCAGGCGACTGAGACGAGCTGGTCTGAGCAGCCCAGTCCTCACCTCCTTCTACAGGTGTGCAGTGGAGAGCATCCTGTGCTCCAGCATCAACGTGTGGCATGGAGGCTGCACAGCTGCAGAAAGAAAAGCTTTGCAGAGAGTGGTGAAGGCTGCACAGAAGTCTGTTGGAGTCAGTCTCCCCACCATCACAGACATTTACACCTCCAGATGCAGGAAGAGGGCCACCTGCATCATGAAGGACCCCACTCACCCAGCACACACACTTTTTGCCCCACTCCCCTCAGGAAGGAGGTTAAGGAGCATTAAGTGTAGAACCACTAGACTGAGGAACAGCTTCCCAAACCAGGATATTCACTGTAATCCACTTTAATTTAACGTTTGACACGTTATCTGTGCTGCTGATAAGTTCATACTCATCTGCTCACAACCGACTCATGTCCAAGCTGCTGTTTAATATACTGTATTACATTATTATTGTTTAGTGTATATTTTAAATCCTTTACTGCTTTTTTTTTTCCTCAGGTATTTTTTGTTACTATTTATAGGTGTAACTGGGACCTTGAGTACACAATTTCCTTCCACCTCATTTACCACATGTGATGGCTAATTATTATAAAGAACCTTGAACCTTCTAAGTCTTCACCTTGTTGGATGGTTTGTGTTCAGACAGTCACTTTAAACTGGGTGAATATTTTACATTAGATATTTTTAACTGCAAGAATCATTTTGAAGATGGTTATTCTTTCAATCTTTGTGTAAAGAAGGCCCATTTAAATTGACCATAATTGATTTATGACAGTAATAAACACATAAAACATCCAAGTGGGTGAATACGTTAATCAGTATTAAAAATGTCTGCCTTAATAGTTGTGATCATCGTGATGACAGAACACAAAGACACGAGTGAGGAACACGTCCGTTTATCACAACTTGTTTTTCAAACGAAACCCCTCCAGACACAACCTGGGCTCGAACCTGCAGCCTCGGGCTTTCAAGACCGCAGCACTGAGCTACCGTGGCATCACAGCCGATAGAGCAATATTAAACAATTCAAACTGCATGTTTCCCTCTTATCGTGCAGCGCCGGTGTTCTCACTAAAGCACAAAACAATAAGACGACTGGGACGCTCTGTCTCCGGGAAAAGATTAGACCAAAGTTCAATCGTCTGGTTTATCAACTTGTGCTGAATAAATGCAGACGACTGCAAATGTGCACGGCGTCGGGAAAGGCGTGATTTATTTCAACAGCACAGCTCTGTTGATTTGTTGTCCAGACTCAGGTTAAAAACTGATGCCAACCTAAAGAAAGAGTCGTCTAGAACTTTTGAGCAGCTGGGATGGAATGTGAAGCTCCTGGAGAAACCAAAATTCAGCTCAATACAGGGGGGTCCCCGACTTACGAGCACATCGACATACAAGGTTCCGGACTTATACAGCACTTTTATGTGTTTTTAGATGAAAGTGTGTTAGCTAACCATTTGGAAACAAGTTTCTGAGCATGTTTATGAATTAGTATGAACGTTTGTGATGATAAACGAGTGTTCGTAGTAGCGCTAGCATAAATTTTCCGACTTACGACCGAAAATCCGGACTTACGAGCAACACGTGTTTCGGGTATCGAAATACGAGATTTCGTATTACGAGCACCTCGCAGTAACTAAACTCGCTCGTAAGTCGGGGACTACCTGTATGGCAAAAATTCATGGAATTATAGTTTATTTTTTTAAGCTATGGTGGCCATCTTGGATTTTTGACGTGGATTCAGTATGTGATGGGGAGCGTTCTCAGCTATAACCACACCAAATTTCAGCTCCGTATGTGTAAAAATAGCTGAGCTAAAGCCATTTAGATTCAGCTGTGGCGGCCATCTTGAATGTTATTATTTCAATTCAGGATCTCAGCTACCACCACAGCAAATTTAAGCGCATCTTTTAAAATAGCTACGTTATTTGTTCGTCAATTGCGTCGCCATGGTAACTTGAAACGCCAATAAGCGTAATAGCACGCATTGCGGTGCTGAGCCAGTTGTTTTAATAGAAAATGTGTGGGGGGGGGGCACATTGCGGTTCGGGCCACATTAAAGTTGATAGAAGAGCAAGACCCTGATTTGGTGGCTGCCTTCAATAAAACTAGAAAACAAATTGCAGGTTTAGTTTAAAGGAACAGGCAAAGCAACATCGTAGCAAAGATTTGTACCAATAATAAAAAAGTCTTTCAGGGTGTATTTCAGATTCCATGTTTGACTTGTTTTTTGTAATATTATGACGAACACCTTAATAAGTGTGAAGCACGAGGGTGGAGGGGTGATAATTCTGACTTGTTTGTCAACCCCTGGATCTGAACACCTTGCGGTCAATGAGTCGACCGTGAACATCTTTGCATATAAACGTCCTCTAGAGACAAATCTGAGACCATCTGTCCAACAGCTGGAGCTTGGACCAAACTGGGTCAGAACAACGAGTCCAAACCGCAGCGGCTCTACAACAGAAATGCTGAAAAAGAAAAGATTTGAGTTGCAACGGTTCAGTCAAAGTCCAGATCTCAGTCTGGTTGTACAGTAGTGTTGTGGTGGGACCTTAAGAGAGATGAGCAGAAACAAATGTCCACAAACCTCAGTGGACTGCAGCAATGTTGGAAAGAAAAGTGGACCAAAAAATCCCTCCTCAACCATGTGAAAAACTGATAGCTATACAAAAAACATGTAGAACTGAAAGACGGAGTGCTTTCGTTGTCCCCTGACTAGTCACGGAGACTCTCGTGTCTGTCTTACCAATGAAGCTACGCAGCCACATGGGCCTCTTGTTGGCCGGCGTGTAGCAGCAGAGGAAGTAAACGGGCACGCCTGAGAGGGCGATGCCGATCCCGATCAGGGAGTTGACGGTGTCGCTGTACAGAGGTACCACCACCAGGAAGACGGTGAGGAAGCAGAAGACGATGGGGAAGAACAGACTGAGCTGTGAACACAAGCAAGAGGAGAACGTTTGACTCGTCACATCAGCGTTGATCATCTTCAATGCTGTAGCGCCAGCCGAGGTACCTTTAGTGGTCGCTCTCTGTCCGGCTGCTTCCAGCGCAGGTAAAGCTGCCCAAGAATGGACAAGCCAACGAAGAACCAGTAGCTGAAGCTGTAGTAGTTGATCAACCTGAAGACGTCCTCCACGCACAGGTAGATAAGAGCCATGAATCCCTGCGGAGGAGAACAAACGCACCAAGTGAGGCTAGGATCTCTGGGCGTGGATGTCCGGCAAATGGTCCAGACAACGACAGGTGAGATGATGGAGACTGACGTTGAAGAGCAGGGCCGGGATGGGGGTGTAGCGGCGGACGTGGATCATGCACAGGAAGTCGGGCAGGTGGCCTTCTCTGGAGCCCACGAAGAACAGCCTTTGGAAACACAAACAGGAAGTTGTGAGGATGGAGTCCGCTGACTGACGGATGACGATGAACAGGATTTGATAGCGACGGATCTTTTTCTTTTCCACAGTGGATCATTTCATCCTATCCCAGCATCCTCCTCTGTCTTCTGTCCCGTCATTTCAAATGTTTGACCTGTAATACCTCTACTCCACACAGCTTCACTGTTACACCTGTCTCGCTCATTCGCACATTAATTCTGTCTTGCTACCTCCCTGGGCTTTCTTCCACCTGCTTCCTATTACGGAGATGAATCCGTATAATCCTTAAAAAGGCAGAATCACAAACCTGGATGCAGCCACGATAGAGGCGTTCAGTCCACCGAAGCAAGAAAGAGCCACAGCGAAGGGGATGGTCCAGTTCATCACCCCGAACACCTGATCTGCAAACGTCTGGAAGGAAACGACGATGGGTTTTAGAGGCTTGATGACCAGAAGGTTTAACTGACGCGGGTGACGAGAAATGACAAACGTACGACAGCTACAGCATCGCTGTCTAGGATGGCGTTGATGGGGAGGATGGTGTAGTAAGCCACGTTGGTCAGAATGTAGATCACCGTCACGATGGGCATGGAGATGGCAATGGCCAGAGGCAGGTTCCTGCAGTTCACAAAAACAAACAGCAGAGGGAGACAAAGAGAAGATATGAAAACAGCGTCAAACACACAAATACAGCTGCTCTGGAGTCAAGTTTATTGTTTAATGTTTAATGAAGAGCAGTTTTTATATTTTATACTGCAATTTATTCATTTTTTTAAATAAATTATTTTTAGCTGAGGACTTTTCTTTTTCACAAAACGGGAAAATATTTTCACAAATATAAATGAACATGTAATGTTTAGATACTTTTTAAGATAAATCCACACGTGGGGAAGAACGCATGTTTAATTCTTGAATGCTGATGATGGCCAAAATATGACAAAGCCAATCTTTTATTCTGAATTATGACCTCAGGGTTAAGTTCAAGAGAAGTGTGCGGTTTGAACAAGATTTGATTCGATAAAAGTTTTTAGCTCCATTTTGCTCGACTAATATTTTGATTTTCATGGTGTGGAGCTGAGATTTATTTCCAGTAAACTGAGGAAGTTATGTATCGGGATTTTAAAAAGTTGACAACTTTTTTTAACAAGGTCAAGGCCTACAGATTGCACTTGCTGAAACGCTGCAAGAAAACAAAATGCAATACAATTAGATATGATAGTCTATAATAAAAACATTCTGATATGATAAGCTACAATATCAAGGATTTTATAAAAATATTGTGATAAAATTTGAAGCTACAAGAAACGAGGTAAACAATAACAGTATAGACATACAGTATTTGTTTTCCTCGTGGTCTCCCAAAGAGACGGGCGTACAGTTAGCTTACGTTTTTATTTTTGCAGCGACTTCTCAGTCAAAGGTTTTAAAGTTTTTAATCATGCAAAGATTATTAGGAAGAAAGGGATCAAATCTACAGTATTGTGGATGAAATAATTTCCTGAAGGGAAGCGTTTCGACTGACCCAAAGTTTGAGGCAGTAGTAGCTGCTGTTAGCCTCAACGTCTCTCAAACCAACAGAGCTACAGTCATTTCTGTGCTTGTGGAGGCCTCTTGGTTCTGTCAGCCATCTTGGATTAGTAACTGTGTTTTTTCATTCAAATCCACCCACTGAGTACAAATTAAGTTTTTAACTTCCCGGAGAAGAATCAACGAGTTCAGAGCAGCAGCATCAATCTGACGACCTCGGTGTTTCTGGGAAGTTCAGGTTGGCTCCGAGGAAATCTGGGCTGCAGATATCTCTCTACCAACACTTCCTGTTCTCCGTGCAGCTCACTCTTTAAGTTCCAGTCAAATAATCCAGATTGTTTCTGCTCATGACTGAAGATGAGATTGCCAACGCTCCACCTCTTGTTGTCAACATGTGGCACGGGGGCTGCACAGCTGGAGAGGGAAAACTCACCTAGCACTTTGAGATTTTCATTAATGAAAAGTGCGTTATAAATTGAATTCATTATTATTATTATTATTAAAAGCTCTGCAGAGAGTGGTGCAGACCGCACAGAAGACCCCACCATGACACACATCTACACCTCCTGATGCAGGAAGAGGGTCACTTGCGTCATGAAGGACCCCACTCACCCAGCACACACGCACTTTTTGCCCCGCTCCCCTCAGACAGGAGGTGTAGAACCACTAGACTGAGGAACAGCTTCTACCCTGAAGCTGTTAGACTCATAAATCCCTAACCAGGATAATCACTGTATGCCACTTTAATTGGAGATTTGTCCCTTTGTGCTGCTGATTATCTATGCTGCTGATTTATTACCTGCTGTATTCATACCCATCTGCTCACAACAGACTCATGTTCAGGCTGCTGTTTAATACACCATATTATTACATTATTATTGTTGTATGCACTGGCATCACTGAAGACTGGCTGCTTTATAAGGAACACCTGCTCACATGCTGCTTAACGGAAACAGCCAATCACAGCAACTCAATGCATTTAGGCATCTGAACGTGAAAGAAAACAGTCTGGGGAGAAAAAAAAAACTACAGTATAGCAATTGCATATCCTGCGAAAATGCCGTGTGAATGCTTATTGTAGAATAACTTTCTGAAAAACAGCTGAAATTAGCTAAAAACATGCTGAAATGTAGCTGAAATTAAAGAACAAGCCTAAATTAGCAGAAGAAAGCAGAAACAACAAGTATCAGCAGAATTAGGTTTAATAAATATCACAAAATTAGGAAATCAGCTTTAAAAAGCTGAAATTAGCACATAAAAACATGCTGAAAAGGCAAAAAGAAGAAAGTGGAAAGCGCTGAAATGAGCTCAAATGTGGAATTAACTGAAAAAGCAAAAAATTTGCATAAAACAGCTAAATAGTAGCTGAAATGGCAGAAAAAGCTGAAACTACTGGTAGCTGAAAAAAGCTGAAATGAGCATAACAAGCTGAACTGAACATACCAGTAAATAATTTATTATGCTGAAAGTAGCAGGAATTACCCAGAAAACTTGTATTTGTCTGAAAACTACTGAAATTAGCCCAAAATGTTCTAGAAAGCAGCTGAAAAGCTGGAACAAGCTTAAATTAGCAGAAGAAAGCAGAAAGAGCACGTTTGCCAACTAGGCTGAAAACAGCAGAAATGAGAACAAAAAGTAGAAATTATCTGAAAAAAAGCTGAAATGAGCAAAAACTGCTGAGAAGTAACTAAAAAGGCAGAAAGAAACTTTAATTAACAGAATGAAGTGGAGAGAGCACACTTTTGCTGAATTAGGCCGAAAAAAGTTTAAATTGGTGCAAAAAAATGTGGAATTAGCTGAAAACTCTTAAATTAGCATAAAACAGCTATATAGTAGCTGAAATAGTAGAAAAAGCTTAAACTTGCAGAAATAAGCTGAAAGGAGCATAACAAGCTGAAACTAGCAGAAAGAAGTTCGAAGAAGCACAACATTATTGTAGTTAGCAGAAAGAATCTGAAATGAGCACTAATCAGCTGGAAAAAAAACAGCTGAAATTAGCTGAAAGTAGCTGGAAAAAAATGTTAAAATTTGCACAAAGAAGCTGAAGCAGAACAAAACATGAAAGGAGCAGTTGTAAATGGATCTAAAGATTTGAAGGATGTAAAATGAGCTCAATTCATTTATGATGAGAAGAAAAAAAAATGGCAGAAAAGGCTAAATGTTTCACCAAAACCAAAGGTCATAGCAAGATTGTCCTGAAAGAGCTGAACGTTTTGTGATTTTTTTTAAACAACTTGAAAACTGCGTGACGAGAATCGCGCCAAAAAAAGCACACGGAAGAAAAACGTGTCGCCACAGCGTGAACGCTTCATAAACGTTCACGCAGGTATCCAGTGGGCGCCACATCTGTACGCCATGCATTGCCTTGCTGCCGTGTGATTGGCTGACTGGCTACAAAATGGCCGCCTGGTGAACATTTACACGTTACAAAGCAGAAGCTAGAGGACGCCCGTCGGGCCGGGCTCGTGCTCACCTCTCGGGGTTCTTGATCTCCTCCGTGACGAAGTTGAGCGTGTCCCAGCCCGAGTAGGAGAAGAGAGCGGAGTAGAGAGCCAGGGCGATGTGTCCCGGGTCTCGAGAGGAGCCGTCGAACATGCCCTCAAAGTTCTGCGTGTACCCTGGAGGGCAGGAGCACGAAACACCAGTCAGCTTCCTTCATGTGTCGGTGGAGGTTCTCCGCCGTACTTTTCTTACTGTCTTGTGTTCTGCTTCAAGGAGCTCTTCCAACTCAAACTCAGACGTGTTCAAGCTGTAGCTCGCTCTGTTTATCCAATAGAACCCCCATGCATATCACTCCACCCCACCCTCCCTCCTAAGGGTCAGTAGGGTCTTTAATGTCCTGCCCGTTGGGATCCAGTCAGTTTAACTCCAATTTGCTTTAGTGATTTAGTGACTATGCCATAACTACCATCAGGAGGGAGGGTAGGGAGATAGATTTGTGCGTGAGTACAGCTTGTTAAAGCTTGCACTTCTCAGTTTGAACTGAGAAAACTTTTCAGATTCATTCATTCATTCGACCCTTATTAAAGAAGGTTAATCCCATTGAGCCTCGAGGACTCATTTACAAGAGAGACCTGGTTTCAACAAAGAATTGAATTCTGATTTTAATCTGTGGATTCTGATTTTAATCTGCGGATTCTGACTTTAATCTGCGGATTCTGACCTTCATCTGCGGATTCTGACTTTAATTTGAGGATTCTGACTTTAATCTGCGGATTCTGACTTTAATCTGCGGATTCTGACTTTAATTTGAGGATTGTGACTTTAATCTGCGGATTCTGACTTTAATCTGCGGATTCTGACTTTAATTTGAGGGTTGTGACTTTAATCTGCGGATTCTGACTTTAATCTGCGGATTCTGACTTTAATCTGCGGATTCTGACTTTAATTTGAGGGTTGTGACTTTAATCTGCAGATTCTGACTTTAATCTGCGGATTCTGACTTTAACCTGCGGATTCTGACTTTAATCTGCGGATTCTGACCTTCATCTGCGGATTCTGACTTTAATTTCAGGATTGTGACTTTAATCTGCGGATTCTGACTTTAATCTGAGGATTCTGATTTAATCTGCGGATTCTGCCTTAATCTGCGGATTCTGACTTTAATCTGCGGATTCTGACTTTATTCTGAGGATTCTGACTTTAATTTGAGGGTTGTGACTTTAATCTGCAGATTCTGACTTTAATCTGCGGATTCTGACTTTAATCTGCGGATTCTGACTTTAATTTGAGGGTTGTGACTTTAATCTGCAGATTCTGACTTTAATCTGCGGATTCTGACTTTAACCTGCGGATTCTGACTTTAATCTGCGGATTCTGACCTTCATCTGCGGATTCTGACTTTAATTTCAGGATTGTGACTTTAATCTGCGGATTCTGACTTTAATCTGAGGATTCTGATTTAATCTGCGGATTCTGCCTTAATCTGCGGATTCTGACTTTAATCTGCGGATTCTGACTTTATTCTGAGGATTCTGATTTAATCTGAGGATTCTGACTTAATCTGAGGATTCTGACTTTAATCTGCAGATTCTAACTTTAATCTGAGGATTCTGACTTAATCTGAGGATTCTGACTTAATCTGCAGATTCTGATTTTAATCTGAGGATTCTGACTTTAATCTGAGGATTCTGTCTTAATCTGCGGATTCTGACTTTAATTTCAGGATTGTGACTTTAATCTACGGGTTCTGACTTTAATCTGCGGATTCTGACCTTCATCTGCGGATTCTGACTTTAATTTGAGGATTGTGACTTTAATCTGCGGATTCTGACTTTAATCTGAGGATTCTGATTTAATCTGCGGATTCTGCCTTAATCTGCGGATTCTGACTTTAATCTGCGGATTCTGACTTTATTCTGAGGATTCTGATTTAATCTGAGGATTCTGACTTAATCTGAGGATTCTGACTTTAATCTGCAGATTCTAATTTTAATCTGAGGATTCTGACTTAATCTGAGGATTCTGACTTTAATCTGCAGATTCTGATTTTAATCTGAGGATTCTGACTTTAATCTGAGGATTCTGACTTCAATCTGAGGATTCTGATTTTAATCTGAGGATTCTGACTTTAATCTGAGGATTCTGACTTTAATCTGAGGATTCTGACTTTAATCTGAGGATTCTGACTTTAATCTGAGGATTCTGACTTTAATCTGAGGATTCTGACTTTAATCTGAGGATTCTGACTTTAATCTGAGGATTCTGACTTTAATCTGCGGATTCTGACTTTAATCTGAGGATTCTGACTTTAATCTGAGGATTCTGACTTTAATCTGAGGATTCTGACTTTAATCTGAGGATTCTGACTTTAATCTGAGGATTCTGACTTTAATCTGAGGATTCTGACTTTAATCTGAGGATTCTGATTTTAATCTGAGGATTCCGATTTTAATCTCAGGATTCCGACTTTAATCTGCGGATTCTGACTTTGATCTGAGGATTCTGACTTTTTTCTCCAAAAAAAGGGAAGAAAATTCAATAAGGTCTTTAAAAAACAAGAAAATATGCCCAGTCATCTTTTTTTTTTTTAACCTCTTGCGTCCGTTAACACAATCATTAAACAGCTTTTAATTAGCCGACAGCAGCTGATCTGCACCAGCATTTAATCATTGATGTGACCCGAGTGATAAACACCTTGTCCGATCTTCACCAGGCCCGTGATGATCACAGCGATCAGAGCGATGACCTTGGCGTAGGTGAAGAAGTCCTGGACCCTGGTGCCCCACTTCACGTAGGCACAGTTCACAAAGGTCAGCAAACCTGTGGGGGGGCATGCAGATGTTAGTCACGCACACACTCAGTGGAGACATCTGTAATCTCAGTGTGTGCCAGCGTGTTTCCGTGTGGCTGATTTTAAGGAAACGCTGCTGCTGACTCAAGCGGAGCGGCCTGTTGTTTGTCGGACAGGGAAACAGCTGAGAGCAGCACATACACAAGCTAACACTCAAACACACAGAAGTAAAGTCAAGAGGAACATTTTCAGACAGACAGTGATCCACTGAGTGTATATTTGGGTTTACCGAGCGATAATCTGAACTGCTGATAAGAAAAAGTTCTCTCAACCTTGGGCCGTGTCGCCGCTCACGGAAAACATGTTTTTAATCCCTGTTTCTTTGGCTTTTTATCTGCACGAGAAAAGTCCAGTCCAAAGAGGTGGAAACTAAGAACATGTTCAAAGTTTAAAGTGTGTGTGACATGATGTTGGAACTATGCATAAAGTGGCACAACATATATATGTTGTATCATTCAACTATGTTCGTTTTTACAAGCAAAATGATAAATCAATGAAGATTTGTTTCAAAGTGAATTTAAACTTGGCGCCGTGTTTCGTCACGGGAAATCCGGGTACTTCCGCATGTGACGTCCTGTGACGTAGGGACATGAAGTTCAGTCTGCGGCTGCTATTAGAACGCAGTTTCATTGTGTTCAAGATCGCCTTTTTTTTGTATAACTTGAAAAATGCCGGTACGTTGTGTCGCATTTGGGTGTTCTAATATCGCCAGTGAACAAGTGAGCCTTTTCACTTTCCCAAAAGATGAAAAACTTCGTCAAGAATGTCCCCCTCCCTCCCTGAACGGTAAGGCTCAAATAAATACGGCTGCAGACCTACATTATAACCAGCTGTTTCTTGTTCATCACTTGAACTAACTTCGGCTTCCCAAACTGAAGACAAATCGCTCAAATCTTCACTTAAATTGCTTAATTCCTCGGTTTCTATATTCTCTGCCATTGTTATTTACAATGTGCGTTCATTACATTGCGTCATAAAAATGCGTCGGCGTTTCGACCCCTCCTTTCTCCACTCACACTGCAGAGTTACGTCATTAAAACTATTTTATAAAAAATACTTTTATATATTAATTATTCGAAGCATCTGTGTACAAAAATCAAAGCTGAGTAGCTCCTCTTTCTAAAAATGTCTATGTTTTAGCATATTGTCACAATACCTTTAAAGTAGGCATGTGGCTGTTACTGAATACAGTATATGTTACCAGCTCTTACAGCGGTTGCACAATTTTTGTAGCAAATGAGCCTAAATAAGAGGGCTATGTTCCAAAAATCCAATATTGTGCATCCCTAAAAAATACAGCTCAATGTTTTTGTAGTTTAACACAAATTAGATGGCATGAACTTAATTTTTGATTCGTATTTAAAGAAACAATCTACCCTCTGAGAAATCTTACCTCCATAATTTTATCTCTGAATCATTCAAAAAATATGTCTACTGATATCCTACTAAACTATACTTACTAAAATTAAAGTGGCAACAAGTAGACCAAATATTTTGCTCATCATATATGTTTAAGTTAATGAAAAATGCATTCCTTTGCAGCTAATAAAAGTCAGGATGTCTGCATCTTTTGTCATAATCACTTACAATCCACCCAAATCTCAGTGAATATGGACATAATCAAAATCAAACCTCATTTTTAGGGAAAAACGACTGAAGCCAGCAGAGGGAAATTACCTGACTTATCATCTGGTTATCACCTGGTTATCATTGAACTTGGCAATGCAGCTGAAAGGCGGTGACGTAGTTCTCATAAAAGCACCAACATGGTTTTTATGAAAAACACCAGAACGTTCACAGACTCGTCTGAGCGGTCTTTGGGTGTACATCTGGCATCTTAAGCAGGGATAATCTGACTCTGAAGTTGTGACTGTGGCGGTGGCCTTTCAGATTACCGTCCCTCACGGAAGTCTGTCTCGATTAGTAATCACAATGATGCTAGTTCCACCTCCGTACATCCTTCTCCTCCATCGTCAGATTATACACCACATAGTTTTTAACGTTTTTTTTAAAGAACTGGCAAAAGTTAGAATTTAATGTGGATTTACTGTAATCTAATTATGCATATTCAAATAAATTCCAGTTCCAGCTTGACCTCAGGCTTCTGGCTGACATTCAGCCACACTTCTTCTTGGCAGAGATGGTAAAGTTAATTAAAATTGGTTGGTTTCCTGACAGAGACCCAGCTTTTAAACACAATCCACAATCATTCAGTTGGGTTGAAGTCAAACAAATAATTTTTATTCAGGCCCAAAGAAACTATCAGGCATGTAAATCAATATTTTAAAGCCCCCAAACTATGACATTTATGCCCATGATGAGCAGATTGAAACTTCTGACCTTAATTGTAGGATTAAATCAGTTTGTGGCCCTTTAGCTAACCTTTAACTGATTTGCTGTCTGTGACCCATCAAAAAGCCTTTTGGGGTTTGCTCCTTATGACAGTAACTGCCGTCATCACACAATCAGAGACTGAACTCTCGGGCATTATCTTGTTGGCCTCAAAATACCTCCCTTTTTGTGCTGTCTTCAGTGGACGTGGGAGCAGAAAATTGCAGTTAAAGTAGAGTTGTCCGATGACATAAATCACTAGAATGGGCCACGGCTGATAAGAGCTGAAAGGCTGAAAGTTGGGAAGCAACGAGCGTCGGTGACGAGATGAGTGGAAGGAGTACGGCTGAAAAAGAAAAGAAATCTTTTTCTAAGTCCAACTGTCTTTTATTTTTCTCCGATGCCAGCAAAGGGAGACTCGATCACTCGTATCTGGACCCTTTGATTGCCTCGGTGACGTCCTGCAGGCCGATCTCTTTCCCTCAAAAGAAGCCAAAAGGGGATCAAAGATCAGAGCCGAGACAAATGGCGCTCGGGGTCGGTTTCAATTTTCAGCTGGGCTGCGAAGGAGGCTATGAAAAGGCTGCGTCTGTAGGGGACCGTGGAGCAATGAGACTCCTGCTAAAGCCATTTCGACTTATCAGCCCTAGCCAATCATTGTAGCCACTAAGGAACACCGAGGACCATCCATCACAGCAGAGACAGCAAGGCCTGGGACACATTTGTCACTAGATAATGCATTGTGAGGGGAAAAGTACCTCAAGAGAATGGTGAGTGTCCTCCACTGTCCTTTAAGGGCTCGTCATATTTCTCCCTGACGTAATGTTTCGCTCTAGGCGTGACTTTGGGGTCGAGACAGAACTTGGACGAATATTTGAAACCTTCCCACACTTTTAACAGCAGTGTTTTCCTTGAAGTTTCAGTCTGAAACGTGGCTCTAAAGGCAGGGGCGGAGCTAGACTTTTTTTTGCAAGGGGTGCAAAAAATAAATAAATAAACTTACTGTTTCTTCAACTTGCTTTACCTAAGAAACTCACCTTTTTGACAGTTTTTATAATCCATGTGCATCTTTCTTTGTCTCACTCACTCTAACTTTGTGACTACAAATTTAAAATTATTTTTAGCATGAAATGACAGAAGATATATATATTTTATCATTCCACTATGTTCATTTTTGCAAACAAAATGATGAATTAATGAAAATTCCTTCCAAACTGAGTCTAAAATTAAAAACCGCTTTTCCCTCTGAAAATTCCGACTACAAGCGAATGCAACATTTGTGACGTAGGAAGGAGAAGTCTTTAGAACGCCCCATATAAATATTCATGGCGAACAAGAAATAAAACAACAAAATTACCAATCTAAGTTAAGATTTGAGCTATTTGTCTTTAGTTTGGGAAGCAGGAAGTTAGATGAGCAGAAACAGCAGGTTCTAATAGACCTTTTACCAGTTGACGTCATCACGCACAGCTCGCCTGAAACGAGCGTTCTGATTGGACGGCAAAAAGCCCTAACCGGATTCAGGGGCTAAGCAAGGGGTCGATGAGCTTCGTAATGATAGCGAGTTGTAATTTAGAAGCTTGTTTTCTTAAAATAGTGAACAACCGCTGGTCAAAATGCCTGAACATTGTGCCGCGGACACGAGAGGAGGAAACCGCACGCCCATACACATTGTCTTAGACAGGGTTGCTTTTTTGGCTACAGATGAACCGTGCGCGCGGGGCTGCCTGCACATTCACCCAGCCAGGAGCCACTAAGTCCCGGCTACACCTGATCCAGTGCGCCCTGGAGGTCCAGAACCGGCTGGACCCAGCTAGGAGCCACTAAGTCCTGGCTACAGATGAACCGTGCGCGCGGGGCTGCCTGCACCTTCACCCCAGCCAGGAGCCACTAAGTCCCGGCTCAAAAAATCATGCATTTACTGGTAGCTTAATGATTTTAGAAGATTCGGTTAACGGTTGGCTTATCAAACGTTTTGACATTCCACTCACCTGCTCTTCAGTGGGGCCGAAGGAAGAATCTCCTTGCATGTCGCAGGTCGAAACAGGCAGAAACCCCACACACGCAGCGGAGACCGAAGAACAACGCGGTCTCGTCGAACTAGCTAGCTGCTGCTAGCTTAGCAGCTGTCCAGTAGCATTCCGCTGCGGGAGATCGTTCTCCGCCCTGTCTGTTTCCCATATCCAAGATGTAATGTAGGAACGTAATCCACGGAGCTTGGATCATTAATGTCCATGCCAGATAAAAAACGCACACACGTTGATGCTTCGTGCCGGGGTGAAATCCTGCCTGTACCGGTCACCGGCCGGCGGTGGTACGGGTTTGCTCCACATCTTCCTTCTTTTAGTCGCTCTACTCGACTTTCCCAGAGGGACGTTGTAAAACGAACAAGTCTCACCTTCTTCTTTTACTCGTTGAAGTTGCCTGGAACAATTATAAACACAATAAAAGTCTTATTTCTCCATCGCGACCGTTGCCAGTAACGACAACGTACCCGTGCTTCCGGAAAATTCTGGAAAAATGCGAGTGCGCATGCGCGATGACGTCAACTGGTAAAAGGTCTATTTAGGTCTGCACCCGTATTTATTTGACTCTTACCTGTTCAGGAAGCAGGGAGCTCAGTCCGAGGGGGGCAGCTTTATTTATTTATTCCATTTTTGATGAAGGTCTTACATCTTTTGGGAAAGTGAAAAGGCTCACTTGTTCACTGATGATATTAGAACACCCAAATGCGACACACCGAACCAGCATTTTTTAAGTTTTACCAAAAAAAAAGGCGATCTGGCAGAGAATTAATATGCGTTAATGGCAGACGAAGACTGAAGGTCCTGCTTCCTACGTCACAAATGTTGCATTCGCTTCTAGTCTGAATTTTCAGAGAGAAAAGCTGTTTTTAATTTTAGACAGTTTGGAAGGAATTTTCATTATTTTATCATATTGTTTGCAAAAACGAACCTAGTTGAATGATAAAATATATATATCTTCTATCATTTCATGCAAATTTGTAAGATGATGTCAGTGGACCTTTAAACACCCACAGGACAAAAACACTGTACACATAATAAAACCTTTATACAATCGGACAATAAAGAACAATTAAAATAATTGAAAGTCAACATTACGGATAGTGTCAAAGGCCAGGGAGAAGAGAGGGGTTTTAAGAAAGGGTTTAAAAATGGACAGGGAAGAGGTCTGTCTGATGTTCAAGGTTCAACTGCTCTTCCACAGTTCAGGAGCTGCCACAGCAAAAGCATGGTCTCCTCTGAGCTTACGCTTTGTCTTTGGCACACTCAGGAGCAGCTGATCACTGACCTCAGCATCAAGAGGGTGCGTAGGGATGTATTCAACTCAGACAGATAGGGCGGGGCAAGTACATTAAGAGCTTTAAAATCAAATCATTAAAATTTAAATTCTAAGCAGCCAATGCAGGGAGGCTAAACGGGGAAAGCGGTCACACTTTCGTGTGCCAGTTTAAAGCCGTGCAGCAGTATTCTGTACCCTCTGGAGATGAGAGATACATGAATCACTGAGTGCTTTACAGTTATCCAGTCGAATGGTCACATGAATGAAAGGAGATCTTATATGTTCTAAAAATAGAGCCAAGCAGGTACAGTGTGAAGAGGAGGGGGCCTAAAACTGAGCCCTGGGGAACCTCACACAAAAGAGGAGCAGAGGAGGGCACGTGGTCACCAAAGCAGACACAGAAAATACACTTGGCTAAGTCAAAGTCAAAGTCAACTTTATTGTCAGAACTGCAATATGTACAGGACTAGCCTGGTTAAAACCACACCCTGTCCTTCACTTCGCTTCAGACTAGGGTCTGGGACCTCTCCATTTTAAAACGATTCTTGCTGGAGGCGTGGGCTCTGCTGAGGAACAAAACCATTGGATATTTTGAACAGGGAAAGCATTCTGCTCCCTCCCCTCAGAGCCACCCCCCGTGCTCTGGTGAACTTGACAACTGCTCCGCCTCCTGCAGCTTCTTGCTGCCGGCTGCCGCGCTGGAAATTCTGTGTTTATATGTTAATAAAACGTTTTAATAAAATACAATAAAACCATGGATCGCTGGTCCAGCTCACCAGAAGACCAGAACATCTGATGGGACTCGGTCAGCAACGTAAAACCCGAGTTTAATTCTCGTGACAGCCATTTCCTTGTTCATTTCAGCGGAGGGAGAGAAGGAGGAGGGCGCGAGCGATCACTTGACTTTTGGCCCAAAAAACAAAAGAAAACTCCAGATAAGGGATTAAGAAGGGGAAATTAATAAATTTGTGTCACATATAAAACAGTTCTGCATCGCTTTGCATCGCTTTGAATGAGAACATGCCGGTGCTCGCTGACTGCGCGCTGGCAGAGCCCTTTTATAGGGCTCTGCGCGCTGGGACAGGTGGGGGCGTGGGTTAGGGTCCAAAACTCCGTCCCTTCTGTTCTCTGATTGGTCCGAACAAAAATCTACCGGAGAAATGGTTGTTAATGAGAGAAGTCCCAGACTGTGCAGTGAAGGGAAATGAGAATTGAGCGGAGCTGTGCAGGAAGGCGAGGGCCAGGCTAGTACAGGACATACACAGGACCGAAATTGCGTTTCTCTCAGTCCCTCCTAAACCAGTCCAGTACTGTCACGACTCATACACTGTCAGTCCAGTGTACAGTATGTTTATTCCAACTATGTCTTGATAGCAACACTGATTAGGTCAGATTTGTACAGATTCAGGACAACAATATCAAAAATCCCTTGTCCAACTTCAGCATCATTTTGTATGACTATCATGTATAACTAGTCTGTAGTTAGACAAATATTATTTCCATTTTCTTCCCAGTTTTTTGTATCTTTCTAAGATTTAAAAAAAATTGATCCATGACCTGGAGGTGGAGTGACGCTAATCAGTCTGTGTGGATTCATCAATCTTGCACTATATTTTTATTACATACAATATCTTATGATGGCACATTCACATTGTAACACAAGTATATTATTGATGTGACGTCTAAAGAAAAGCTGTCAATAATCACAACATGCATAAAGTTTTTGGGGCCTGCCTAGTCTACAGTACAGGATGGCCTTCAGTGCATTGCAGAACTAAATGAGCACTTTTTACACAAACATTCATATCAAATCTAATACCGGTAGTTACGTTTGTTTCTGTTTTTATTTTAAGTAGGTTTTGCAGCGCTCAACACAAAGATCGACAATGGCTGTTTTGATTGTAAAAGCTGCAGATCCCTGTTTTATCCAAACACCAGAGAACCCCTGTCCCCTGGAACAATGATTAATGCCTCCACGCTCCCAGCTGTGACTGAGGGAGAGGAACGGTGAGCCAGAAGGATGAGAACTGGAAGATAAAGGAAAAACAAATGATCAAAGCATGAGCGCTTGGATCATTTGCTTGTCCGCTCAGGGGCTTCCTCGGTGGCGGCGGCTGTCTCTCGGCTGAAAAAGTGACCTGGCAGCAGGACGCGAGGTTACGTCCCGTCTCTGCCAGAATGAATCGAGTGTGAACAAAAAGACAGCTACCGCGGCGATCACGGTGATGATATTTCAGCTGAAATGAGGCTCCGGTGGCAGCTGGGCGGAGTGCCAGAGAGGGTGGTGAGAAAATGGAGGGAAAAAAAGAGCGGGAAGTTTCCTGTGGATCAATGTGATAAAGATCGCCGCTATTATGTTATTACCCAGGAGTCCCAGTATGTATTGTGTTTTATTATTGCCAATAACATTTGCCTCCTATGCTGAAGGCAGAAAATATAAACTCTTTAATAACAGTCTCTCTAATATAGCTGCTTTTTTACTTTTGTTTTTGCAGAAAAACAAGTTTGATATTTGGAACAAGGATTCTCGCGTCAAACAAGAAGAGATGTTCAAATATCCAAATCTGTCTCAGAACAGATGCTTGAAATTACGTTTAAACCCAGAAAATAAGTGGAAGTTCAAGTACCATTACAATAGGAGGCAGGGTGACGGTGTCATTGCTTTTGTGTGTGCAAGGGCATGTCTGTTAGCAAAATATTTTATGAACCATTGTACAGATTTTAATGAAACTCTCAGGAAGTAATTATTTGATACACGTCTACAACAAATTTACTTTTGGAGTTGACCTGTTTGAAGATGGCTGCCACAGCTAGTCAGCCTTTGAAAACACTGGTATAACTCTGTTAATTTTACAGATATTGAGCTAAGATTTGGTGTGGTGTGGTGGTAGTTGATAGTCATTCCCAGCACATACATTGAGCTCTTACTGAGAATACAACTGCTTTACTGTCTGTCTGCAAATCATTTTAATTGTTTTTAATAACGGAATGTGTGTGTACAATTGGCTGCCTTTTTGGAGTTAATCCAATTCAATATGGTCGCCATGGCTACTCGACCTTAGCAAACATTTAAATGATTTTAACCCAAATATTGAGCTACTAATTTACGTGACAAAAACTAATCCTACCTAATGATTTATTTCAACATTCTGACAGGAAGGCTATAATTTACAGTATATTGTTACTTTTAGCCAAAATGATTCTGAATTAAAATGCTAGCCATCAAGGAATTAAGGCTACCTTCACATGAGTTTTATTCAATAGCGTTTTTCTTTTTTTCCACTCCCATGAAGTTTAGATCATTAAAGAACTGGGGCAACAGTTGCTGTATACTAAGTCTTTCCCATCTCACAATTTTGTAACTCCTTCAGAGTGGTCACCTATGTCTTGGTGGTCTCTCTCACTAGTCTCCTTCACGGTCCCTCACTTTGTAAGGACAACCTGCTCTTGGTAGATTTACACATGCTCCCATATTCCTTACAATTTTTAAGAATGGATTTACCTGAATGCCTGGGGGTGTATAAGTCCAGTAAAATGAATCACTTTAATGTGACTATAAAGGGTGAGTAAATATGCATCATAACTAGACGGCGTGTCGTACACGTACATCCAAATACAAGGCCATGGTCACAAATCAAGGTCCAAGTTTACACAAAGTTGGTACTTGTACAGACCATTGCTATAGATTGCTGAATACTAGTTTGTCCACGGGTGTATAATGTGCCGAATGTGGTACAGTAGTCCCTCGTTTATCGTGGGGGTTACGTTCTGGACACCCCCCACATTAAGTGAAAATCTTCAAAGTATAAATTACATTTCTGAGTTGAAACAACGTACCAAAACAGTGCAGTCAACTAATAAATTTAAATCAGCCAAAGAAAAGGTTTATTTAGCAAGAGTATAATCAAGATAGCTTGATAAATGATAATGTTTATTAACTCGACTTTTAAATTTTTAAGTGGAGTGAATAGTAATGCCTTTTTACTCACCAGCTCTGCAGAACATAGTAGCTCGGTTTCGGTCCAGCTCAGTTCTGGTTTGGTAGACCTACCCAGACTTGGTCCGGTTCTGATCAACTCTCTGCATCCACTGAGAGCCAAAGCCACTATGAATACTGTATGTACCGTATTTTCCGCCTGATAACTCACACCTTTATATAAGTCGCTTTGTCCAATTATTGGCAATAAATTGGAAAAATCCATAAACATGTCGCACCTTTATTTAAGTCGCATCTATTATGCGTCACCGCTACGCGACGCGTCAGCGTCATTTGCCCTGCTGAAAATGGCGGCCACAGAAGCATGCACGGAAGGACTTTTAACAAGATTAACACGGTAAAAACAATTATTTGTCTGCTGAAAATTATAGCAAAGATGTGTCTTAGCTTAACCGTTCCTTAATAAATTCACGTAATGGTCAAATCTGCTGGATTTAAATTGTTTCGCTTTGACGTCTTCCAAACGGTCGCGCGCGCTGCGAAAATAAATTATAAATAAATCTAATTTTAGCTCAAACAAGTCCAACAGCTAACAGTTTGTAAATGACCACCAAATAATTACTTTCTGTAAGTTAGAAAATCTGCTGTGTGGTTTATGAGTTATTTAGATAAATTGTAGCCAGAAAAACAACGGTGCTATAAGCTGCACATTTACGCTCATAAAACATTGAATTTTATCTCAAACAAATCCAACAGCTAACAGTTTGTAAATGACCACCAAGTAATTACTTTCTGTAAGTTTAAAGAAAATCTGCCATTTGGTTTATGAGCTATTTAGATAAATAGTAACCGTTTTTGCTAACAAACACTGAGCTAACATTAGTTAATACCTCCAGAGCAGGAGGCCGGGCAGCGACAGAGTGTGTCCGACCAGAGGAGGCTGCCTTCGGACACATGAGGTGGGAACGGTCGGTGTACAGCGGACAAAAGTGGCATTTTCTGCCAAAATGAAAAACGGTCATATCTGAGCCAAAATTGGTCTAAAAATATGGAGGAAAATCCATAAACAAGTCTCACCTCTCTATAAGTCGCAGGGCATGAAAATTAGGCAAAAGGTATGACTTATAGATGGGAAAATACGGTAATGAACTTTTTCGGATCTGATCAAAACGTTCCCTCCATTGCAGCAATAAACAACTTTGCCTTCTGGGTAGTGCACTGTTGCCTTCTGGGTAATGTAGGCCTTTAGACTGGCAATATAGTGTAGGCTTATTGAGAGAAAACGTCAAAATGGCGGCCCTTTTTTATTTGTTGTGTACTTTGAAAACTCATGAAAGAGCGAGTCCGCAAAAGTTGAACTGCGAAGTAGCGAGGAGGGACTACAGTACTGTACTCTAGTCATTTAGTCTCACTTCGTTATTAAAGAGAGATTTTTTTTTAGTAAAGGAGAACAATTTTTATTAACGATGACTGATTTATAGCAGCAATAAAAGGAAATAGGGGCAACAGTTGCTGTATGCTAAGTCTTTCCCATCTCACAAGTTTGTAACTCCTTCAATGTGGTCACCAATGTCTTGGTCTTTCTCACCATTCTTACTTATGGTCACTCAGTTTATGAGGACAACCTGTTCTTGGTAGATTTACACACGTTCCCATATTCCTTACATTTCTTGAGATTTCTTTGTCTCGTTGTTCAAACTTCCAAGGGGGTGGATACTTTTTAAAAGCTCTGTACGTTCAATGATTTTGCGAACAGACAGGAAAACAATTGCACATGCAGGCTCAGGTAAAAACACCATCATCCCTTTTTACATACGATTTTAAACATCAGATCTTCATTTGTCCTGAAAACCAGTTTTTGTCCCGTTTTTCTTTCTGTCTGAAGTTAGATGCCCGAGCTGAGCAGCGCTTTGTAATTTTCCGCCTCTCTCATGTTTCACCACCGGACTCCCCGGGTGACCGCAAAGTGACGAGGTCAGGCACTCGTCAAAATGAGTGACGTTGTCGAATCCCACTGCCTTTCTCTTGGCCCTGAAACAATCTGCCAGCCTGTGAAAGCTTGGTAGGATTTCCATCCATCCAGTCCTGAGGCCTTGGCTGACCCCCAGAGCGGGACGGGAAGGAAGAGCTCCTCAGAATGACTCACTTGGAAATGAGAGGGGAACTTCCCTACTCTCTCCTCTGAGTTGATGTTTCCGTGACACCATTAGCACCTGGGTGTCTCTCCTTCTCCTCCCAGTCCACCAAGAGACACGTTGAAATTAAAGAAGATCCAGAAACTGAAGTCTGAAGGGAGGAACTGTGACAGAGCAATCTGCAGGGAGATTGTATTTCTAGTCCTGTATTGCTACAGGATGATTTTACTGCTAGAAGGAGCGCTGGTGCTAAAACCCAAACTGATTGATGTTGGAGAGTGATGCTCTGCCTTCACAACCATCACTCCTGCAGCTCATATATGTTCAGTCTCCTGGGCTGGCACTGCATCTGTGCACATCTTTATCACCCCCTGCCTTAAAAAAATACACAAAAATGACTACAACTCAGTCAGATTTACAGCTACTGATGGAAAACGTGGGGTGGCAGTAGCTGAGAGTCATCCCAGACATTTACTTTGACAGTCTGTCACGTACAAATAATTTAAAACAACCACAGCTGCAACAAACGGGAGTAAAATGAACAGGAGTAAGTCTCAAGCTGTGCCAAAGTCCATTGACGTTTTTAGAAGAGTTTTGAAAATGAAAAATGAAAGGGTTCATCTGAAAATACAAAAATTGTTCTATAATCTTGGAACACAAAAGTCTCTGTCCCCTCTGAGCGTCCTCTGCACCTCCAGGAGCAGCTGATCAGCTGACCTGAGCCACAAACAAATTAAAGTTTTAAAAAGCCAGATTGGGGGTGCTGAGCCCTTTCCAACTCCAGTTGGATGCTGAGCTGAAGCATTCTGGACCAATTTGGATGAGGACCATCAAACTCAGAGGTAAACAGCGTTGCGGTAATCCAGCCGAGATGTGACAAAGGCGCGAGAAACGGCTTTACCTTAGTCACCTGCCTCAGATGATAAAAACTGGACTTGACCACCGCTCTAATCTGGGAGTCTAACCCTAAAATCCAAATTAGAAACAATTTGATTTACTGCTGTGCCTGGAGACCTAGATTCAACAGGTTCACGGGAGCCACTGGGACCAAACACCATCAATTCTGTTTTATTTTGGTTAAAAAGTAAAGTGTTTAAGGACATCCAGGCTTTGATGTCTTCAAGACACAACTGAAGCCTAATTGAGAGGGCATGATTCTTTTTTCCATGGTACCTAAATCTGACTATTGTCAGCATAGAGCAAAAAAAATCCCATGCTTGATGAGTTTTGATCCAAAGGAAGCATGTAAAAAAGGGAGACAAGCAGGGGACCAAATATTAAGCCCTGTGGAACCCCAAAAGACAAGTGGAGGATTCCCAACCAGCTATGTTGACACATGTTTCTGTCCACTATATACTGTATGACATAAACCAGTCTGGCGTGGTACCACAGATACCCAGATAGCTGACGAATTACAAAATGCGTATTGCCTGACACTGTTCATGCTGGAGCTTTAGGATTTAATCATTATGTGCTGAGGAGGGATGGTTGGTCAGACGTTATGAATCAGTGGTTCTCGACTGGTCTGATGTCGGTGACTCAGCTTCACTCCTCAATGGCAAGCTGGGACTAGAAATCAAAGAAACTGATCAACTTCTCAAACTCATAGAATGTAAAGATTGTCCAGTTTGAAAGTGAGCCAGTGGAACAGAATATCACAAATGCACCATGACTAAAAAAGAAACTAATTTAATTCAGGAAACAGAACTGTGGAATAAAAAAATTAAAAAAAAAAAGGTAATGGGAGGAAACAAGCAGTGAGGCTTGCTGTGTTGGTCGTGTGTCCATCTGGCTGATGCCCAGGAGGACTGGGCACCTGACCCATCCCAGGAAAGATATTTTGTCCAACATGGACGTGGTGCAGAGTCCCAGCTGGATGGCCGTCCTGTCTGGCACTCAGATCAACTCTCGTGGCTACCGGAAAAAAACGTGTGTATGTAAATATACAGTGGATGGGTTTTAATGAAACATGCATCGACAACCGATTATTCTGGAGGCAGCAAACCAACCGTAGCTAACACAATAGTGTCAATAGTGTAGTTAAATTTGATGTGGTAGTAGCTGAGAGTCCTCCCCAGCTCATGCCCTGAGCTTTGACGGATCAAACTAGAGCAGCTTCTAAAACTCTACTGTTAAACACTGGATGGAGTGTGTAGTGATACAGGTCTTCATCTCTGACCTGGATTTACACCTTTTCACATCTCTCTGAAACTCTTAGTGGTACATTTTTCTTGAGGCTCTCAAGGAGACGAGTGGACACTATTTTATTACATTTATTTTGAATCAAAAGACACAAATCAATCAGAAGAGACTTCCTTTTAATTTGTGTTAATTCAGAATATATCATCAGAATAGCCTTCTGTCATTTTTATGATCATTTGTTATTCGTATGTGTTATTTTTAATATGCTGATGTATTCTTAATATGTGGAACAGGAATCAGAATGCTGTCCAAAGTTGATAATTATGTCAAGTTGAACTTTTTAGATTTGTTTTACAAAGTTAAGACGTTTAATCAGTAATCTGTATAACTGGCGACAGGTTTCTGTCTCGTTTCTAAACACTTTTACTGAATAATCTTCACTCCTTTAACTTTTGATAAACCTTCTGACCTGAGCTAACTCCCTCACGTTCTCTGGGTAACAACCAATGAGCGGAGTGGATTTAACTGGGTCAATTTCCTTTTTTAAGGTTCCACTTCCTGTCTCTCATGGAGTCTGCTAGAGGAGCTCAAACCATGAGGTTCCCCAAAGAACTGATTTGCACGTCTGTCGAATGCTAAGGACACGGATAATCAGTTAAGGATTTATAACATGCCAGTTATAAATTCACTTTGAGCTGTAAAAAGTTCTACTTTAATGAAATTCCTTCGAGGAATCTTTTATCTTGAAAAACCAAACCGGAACTGAGGTCGCTACTTCGGTAGGTCGACGCAGATCTCATGGGAGCCGCTGGAAGGTGAACGAGCTGAGGCCTGAGTAAACGTGAGCCGGACGAACGGTCCGTGTACGTTGAGGCTAACCTATTTTACCAGAGTCGGGGATGAAGAGTCTTCACAAAGGTAAAGAGTTGTTCCTCGTGGGCGAGAGTCTAGCTGAAGCCGACAAAGAGTGAATTTCCTGGTTATAAACATTCAAGATATTACCGTTCCTCATCCTCCATTTTCTTTCACCCTCCATTTTCTCTTCCCTGAAACTTTCTTTTTATTCTAGCCAGTAACAAACTTAAGCTAAAATGCCTGCAGAGATAAGTTATACTAAGACCGATAACTTTGTTCTGTTGTACCTAGAAGTTACGGACGCGTGATTTCATCTTCTGAAGTAAATTCATAGGAAACTGATCAATCACTCAAGATGTACAAATGTTGTGATGTAATTTAATGATTTGTTAATTAAATGATTCAGTTCTGCTGTTTCAACATGAATTAATGTTTCATGTCTTTACACCTCATCACCAAGCCACAGATTTATAAATTAATCTGAAAAAGTGTGAACCCGTGAATTATTGATGTATTTTTGTGTCAGTCTAAACCCTGCCCAATTTACATCTAATATATCCACCTTATTCCTAGCCCCCATGATGCCTTGCGCGAATTATGGGAACGACTTCCGCCGGAAGTGAGAGCAGCAGTTAAAGCCCAGTCTACTGGCTGTATTTTTCACGTTTGTTTTGTTTATTTCTAATTAATTGCAATGGTTACTTCGTGTTGGGTTAGTGGGTGTTCCTGTCGGGTAGACGTTTGTTCAAAGCGCAGTTTTCACTTAATCCCAAAAATAAGTAAACGTGAAGGATTTATCTCCATCGGAGGAGCTGACTGCTGCCCCTCCTCTGTCCGAGTCTGGCTCGGATCTGCTCTCGAAGACGTCGTGTTCAGATCACGTTTTCTCCGGTAAACAAAATATTCTACATAAATCATTTTGTGAAACAATTTCAGAACAATGTGAGAGTATAATTTTCTCTGTGTTGGAGCTGTTGTTGTTTTTTTCTTCATGATTTAGCATTGTCTACTAGCTGTGGTTAGCTTAGCATGTAGTGTTAGCATCTGTTAAAGTATTTACTAAACAAATGTGTGGATAAATAATATGATTACATGTGTGTGTAATACATTTGCAGTACATACATATACTGTGTGTATGTGTATACTGTATGCACACTGTATATACATGCATACTGCACATACATACTGTATTGTTTGTACTGTTTTGATTTTAGGTCCCTGTTACTCTCATGTGAATAAAGCAGTGGGATGCTGTTTGTACAGAAAATATTCCATAACAAAAATTCATCTTTTCGTTACTGCATTTGTTCTATTGAAATATTTATATTTTCAGGAAGGCCTGCACACAAGTCAAACACAGACTGGTCACCCACGCTGAAGTTGACAAGACACACTTACTCTGAGACGCAGGAGCAGAAGAACAAGTAATGACACAAGCACCTGGCACAATAATTCAAAAATATTAAAGTAAATCTAAGATAAAATTACTGAAATCAATATAAAATTGAACATTACAGTATATCTTTGTGAATGAGTAAAAAATGTAGGAGCAACTGTATTTATTCTTTCTACTTTGAGTAGCAAACTTGGTCTTATTTTAGACTTTGTGATGCAAACATGACAGTTTTATTCTTTTTTTTTTTAAGGTACAGACGAGTGAAGGGCCGAGTTCCATCGTCTTGGATTCCGGAGGGGTTTGCTGCTTGCTCCAGTCGTCCAGTGGTCGTCCAGTGGTCGTCCAGTGGTTGTCCAGTGGTCCCACATGATGAGGAATCTGTTCCAGTTTGTTTAAAATCAGAAACTGCCCATCATTTCTTGTTGAAGAGTGTATTTGACCTGGTATTTATTCTGGTATTTATTCTGCAGCCAATCATTTTCATTAAAAGACATCAAATCACCCACAGTTCTCATGTATTCAGTTTCAACTGTTTTTAGTTTATAATCATAGCTTTTATTCTGAACTTTATCAATCTCCTCCTGGAGGAGGAACCATACAGCTACATGCTCTTGTCAATAAAAAACTAAACTGGTAAGTTGCCAAAAAAACAATCACATCTAGTTTTTTTTATTTGCAGTAGAACTTCTCATTAGACATCAAACAACATATCTTATTGAAATAAAGAAGGTGAAACTTAGTGCAACTGTTTTATTCAAACTAAAGGAAAGCACACGTTCATTTAGCAATGCCTGTTTCACAGCAACACCAAATGTACTTCAAACGCAGATTTATTTATAGAAATTATATTTTCACTCATTTGTTGCTGTGGTACATAACTGCACACAAACTTCTGGACCAACTGGAGCGTCATCCATCCCTGGACCAACTGGAGCGTCATCCATCCCTGGACCAACTGGAGCGTCATCCATCCCTGGACCAACTGGAGCGTCATCCATCCCTGGAACTCACCTTATGCAGAAATATAACAGAAAGGAGGAAAGTAAAAGTACAGTATACAAACATTAGGGTTCATTTATGAACACACACAAACACACACACACCTAGATTATATATATAACTAAACACACACACATAGATTATATATATAAATAAACGCACACACACACACCTATATTATATATATATATATATATATAA
>JBBPBX010000453.1:0-41895 GCA_038048925.1 Garcialebias charrua | reverse complement strand
TAAACACACACACACATCTATATATTATATATATATATATACTGTATAAATAAACACACACGCCTATATTATATATATAAACACACACACACACATCTATATTATATATATATAAATAATCACACACACACACGTATATTATATATATAAATAAACACACACACACACCTATATTATATATATGCATAAATACACACACACAGCATACATATATAGGTGCGTGTGTTTATTTGCCAGTTATGCACGAAAATATTAGTATCATTTAATCACTGACTACATAAAATCATAACACTAAAATCTGTCTCTTAAACCATACCTGGTGTTCTCGATCCTCTGGAGGATACGGTGACTTTTTTCAGGTGGTTTCTCGTAGCCCAGCCACAAAGAAGGATGCAGGTTTTTGTTTTCGGAGCATGTTCAACACACACTAGTTGCAGCCACAAATTCAGCTTCGTCTGATTATTCGTACAGCCACGAACAGCGCAACAGGTACCCGAGCTCCACAAGGACATCTTCGTGACAATATTAGCTCGAAATAACAGAAAACAGAACTTCAACGACGCGTACAGATTAACAAGTAAACAACGAGGAGCCAATGCAGAAATTCTACTTCCGGGGTCAAACGGAAGTAAGACACATTATCGCTTCTACAGTGACACCCTCAGGAATAAGGTGGATAGGCAAATCAGTAAAACTGATCACCTGCCTATATTACAACTGTAACTCTACCAGATTAACTTCTGGTGCCAATTCAAGATGGCTGCCAGAGCTGTTCAGTATCAGCCACGAGAATAACAGTTTTCCACATTTGGAGTTGTTTGGTGTAGAAAGCTGAACTTTGTATTAAAGCCCCAAATGAAAGGAAGTTACGTTCAGTTTTTTGGCGAGCTGCTGGAGGAAGTGTTCCTGTTGGTCACTTCCTGCCGCTTGTCCTGGAAAAGTCACGACTACATCAGGATTCCAGGAAGTCGATGCTTTCAGCTGCCGTTTCCTCAGAAACCGTCTCTGCACCGATAAAATATTTAGCCACGTGAAGGCAAAACTGTCAGATGTTCAGTTAGTCCTTTTCTGTCCTGACGCAGCAGACGTCAAACGAATGTCCCGGTGTTTCTGCTGCACTTCCTGCCCGCCATCTTTAATGTTTCATTAAATCAACAGGAATTGCTGACCCTCAGAGGGAGGGGCTTCGCCGGCAGCTGACCCCGGTCACGCCCTGAGGAGTGATGTTGTCCCTTCGGCTCCGATTGGTTCTGAGACGTGTCCCACCAGAGTCCAGAAGAGCAGAACAAACGAGCCGAAACGTTCCTGAGAGACCATCTGTTCATCCAACCATCTGTTCATCCATCCATATATCCATCCCATCCATCTCCATCCATCTGTTCATCCATCCATCTGTCCATCCATCCCATCTGTACATCCATCCATCTGTTCATCTATCCATATATCCATCCCATCCATCTCCATCCCTCTGTTCATCCATCCATCTGTTCATCTATCCATATATCCATCCCATTCATCTCCATCCATCCATACATACATACATATCTCCATCCATCCATCTGTACATCCATCCATCTGTTCATCCATCCCATCTGTTCATCCATCCCATCTGTACATCCACCATCTGTTCATCTATCCATATATCCATCCCATCCATCTCCATCCATACATGCATACATATCTCCATCATCCATCTGTTCATCCATCCATCCATCCATACATACATACATACATTAATCTGTACATCCATCCCATCTGTACATCTATCCATATATCCATCCTATCCATATATCAATCCTATCCATCTCCATCCATCTGTTCATCCATATATCCATCCATCTGTTCATCCATCCATCTGTTCATCCATCCATCCATCTCCATCCATCTGTTCATCCATCCATCCATCTGTCCATCCAGCCATCCATACATACATACATATCTCCATCCATCCATCTGTTCATCCATCCGTCCATCCGTCCATCCATCCATCCATCCATCCATCCGTACGTACGTACGTACGTGCATACATACATACATACATACATACATACATACATACATACATACATACATACATACATACATACATACATACATACATACATACATACATACATACATACATACATACATACATACATACATACATACATACATACATACATACATACATACATACATACATCACATACATACATACATACATCCATACATCCATCCATCCTATCCATCCATACATACATACATACATACATACATACATACATACATACATACATACATACATACATACATACATACATACCATACATACATACATCAGTCCACCCATCCATCCATACATCCATCTGTTCATCCATCTATCCATCTGCACATCCATCCATCTGTCCAGCCATCATCCATCCATCCATCCATCTGTACATTAGTCCATCCATCTGTTCATCCATCCATCCATCTGTTCATCCATCCATCTGTCCATCATCCATCCATCAGTCCATACATACATCTGTTCATCATCCATCCAATATGTTCACCCATCCATCTGTCCATCCATCCATCAGTCCATCCATCTATCTCCAACCATCTGTTCATCCGTCTGTCCATCCAGCTGTTCATCCATCCATCCATCTCCATCTGTTCATCCATCCACCCATCCACCTGATCATCCATCCATCTGTTCATCCATCAACCCTTCTATTTGTCCATCCATCCATCCATCTGTTCATCCATCCAACCATTCATACATGCATCTGTCCATCCATCAGTTCATCATCTAGCCATACATCTGTGCATCCATCCATCCATTCATCCATCCATCTATTCATCATCTATCCATCCATCCATCTGTCCATTTAGCTCAGCCATCCATCTGGTCATCCATCCAACCATCCAGACATATATACATTCACCCATCCAACTTTTTACCCATTTGTCTATCCATCTGTTCATCCATCCATTCATCCATCTATTCATCATCCATCCATCCATCCACCTGTCTGTCCATCAATCTATTCATCAACCATCCATCCATTCATTCAGCCATCCATCCAACCAACCATCTGTTCATCCGTCTGTCCATCCAGCTGTTCATCCATCCATCTCCATCTGTTCATCCATCCACCCATCCACCTGTTCATCCATCCATCTGTTCATCCATCAACCCTTCTATTTGTCCATCCATCCATCTGTTCATCCATCTGTTCATCCATCCAACCATTCATACATACATCTGTCCATCCATCAGTTCATCATCTAGACATCCATCTGTTCATCCATCCATTCATCCATCCATCTATTCATCATCTATCTATCCATCCGTCCATTTGCTCAGCCATCCATCTGGTCATCCATCCAACCATCCATACATATACACATTTACCCATCCAACTTTCTACCCATTTGTCTATCCATCCATCCATCTGTCCATCCATCCATCCACCCATCTATCCATCCATCACCTGTCTGCCCATCAATCTATTAATCAACCATCCATCATTCATTCAGCCATCCAACCATCTGTTCATCCATCCATCCATCTCCATCTGTTCATCCATCCACCCATCCACCTGTTCATCCATCCAACCATTCATACATACATCTGTCCATCCATCAGTTCACCATCTAGCCATCCATCTGTTCATCCATCCATCCATCCATCTATTCATCATCTATCCATCCAACCATCCATCCATATATACATTCACCCATCCAACTTTCTACCCATTTGTCTATCATCCATCCATCTGTCCATCCATCCATCCATCTATTCATCATCCATCCATCCATCCATCCATCCACCTGTCTGTCCATCAATCTATTCATCAACCATCCATCCATTCATTCAGCCATCCATCCAACCATCTGTCTTTCCAACAGTCCATCCATCTTCCACATGCTTTTGTTTGTTCTGTTTTTACTTTCTGTCTCGTTCTCTTTATCTGTAGTTTACGTTGAACATGTTTTCCAGTTAACGTGATTCTTCAGCTGATCCAACGTTTAGTCAGGTGCATAAAAATCACAAGCAGATGTCATTTGTCTCAACTTAAAAACTGATGATTGTAACTTTTTATTTTATTTTATGTAGCTGAACAACGGAACATAAAAACATTAGTTTTATGGAAACGAGTCAAACTTCAGGAAGTGGGATCTAAACCCGAGTCTAATCGTTTCCTCCTCCGCTCCTCAGAATCCAGATGTGCTGAGTGACCCCTCCGTCCTCCCTTCCCTCCATCTCCGTCTCCTCTCCTCACCTCCCTCCCTCCCAGCCTGACATCCCAGAGTTCAGAGGACTCGTGGATTCATGCCAAGCATCACACCCCACAGGTGACACCGAGAAGAAACAACAAACTGCAGCTGGAGACACTGAAACAGCGCCAGAGGTTCAAACGTGTCTCAGCTGCAGCTTCATTTTCCTCTCCTTTACCTAAAAGCTGAAATACCTCATGAAGAAATCAAATGCCTTATGAAGAAATGCATGAAGAATGCCTCATGCATGCCTCATGAAGAAATGCATATCGCCCGTTGCCTTTCATACCAAAATTTTAAACTCTTTTAATGATTTATGTCAAACCATAAAAACAGCTGAATATTTAACTTTTTTTGCACAAACTGTTAGTGCTCATAGTATGTGTTGGGGATGAGTCTCAGCTACCACCACACCAAATTTTAGCTCAATATCTGTACAACTGACTGAGTTATAGCTGTTTTTGTGTTTGCTAAGTTTGATTAGCTGTGGCGGCCATCTTGAGTCAGGTTGACTCCAATTGATAAACAGTTGTAGTCGTACATCCAGCAATTCCCTTCAGATAATTTCATGGAAATCTATCATGCAGTTCATGAGATATTTTGCTAACAGACAGCCAAATGAACACAAGCTTTACACTTCTGCCTGTAAGGGACAATAAACATTAAGATTGATGTTTTTTTTTTAAGTAAGCCTTTTATCATCAGACAAATAAAGTGTTTGATCTGTTTGATTTTGGAGTCGCTATACTGTACTATAATTTATATAACTTCATCTAATATTGCCATTTAAAATAAAGTATGTTCCCTTTCAGTCATGTCTCTCGGTGCAACATATGCTATGGGAATTGCGCCCCCGCGTGATTACCTGAAGGAATACATGCACGCCTTTACGGCAAGGGCGTCAGCGTTGCGCCAGAGGCCCCGCCCTCTGGGTACTTATGCCGCTGATGCCCATCCAATTTCCTCTATTTGCCCTTCACCTTGCTTAAACCTGAACTAACTCTCTTCGCGGGACTTCTCTGTTGCTTCATCGCTCAACTAGAGGTGAGCTTGCTCCTTACACAGAGCGTACGGAGAATTGTCCTGCGTACTGCTGGGCTAGCGAAAGCTAGTCCGGCACATTTTATCTCAACCCCAAAGTTTTTTCTTCTCCTCTCTCTGTAGACTGCTTCGCTCGATGGCGCTAACTGCATCACACCGCTACCCCTGCTAATTCGTAGCGGGCTAGCCAGCGAAAGCGACGCAACGGAGGAGACGTCTCAAAATAAAAGGAAAAAAATTCGGGAAGGAATCGCCCGCCTTATCTCGGACATGCCTCCGGAGAAAGGAAAGCGAAAGACAAGACTTCCAAGGAAAACCAACAGGATGGCGAGCCTAACCTCGTGCATCTGTCCTAGCAGATGCGGTTTCTCCCTCGCAGCGACGGACACCCACGAGGCCTGTCCCGTCTGCTTGGGGATGTTACATGCAAAAATGGCACTGGATGTGCCCGACTCTTGCCCACACTGCAGCCAGATGCTGGGACGGTGAGGAGGCACCGGGCGGACTTCGTCGCCAAGGCCATGGACGCCGCTGCAGCGCCAGCGGACCCAGACACCACCGAGCCCCTTACTCCCACGCCGGAGCTCGAGAATATGGATCTGGATGACAGCACACGAGTCGAATGGGATGACAGCCCTGACGTGCTGCCTCTCATGGTGGACTTAACAGTCGAATTCGACACTTGAGGCATGATGAAAGAGGACGAGATCTCGATTTCAGCCTCAGGCGAATTTTCCGCGGAGGACGCAGACGTCGAATACAAGGAACAGGGAGAAGATCTCTCCCGCATCCCGGTACCTGTGCTCCCGGAAACTGACTTTTCCATCCCTGCTTTGTTCGACCTGTGTCACAGAGCAGCGGACGCGCTACAGATCCCATGGCCAGAACCTCCGCCTCGTCAACAGGTCAAGAGGCTTGCAGGAAACTATTTTTACTCAAAGCAGCAGGCTCGACGTGGACAGGATGGATGAGGTGGGAATAGCCAACGTGCCTCAAATTGAGGACACGCTGGCGTCTCACCTGGCTCCCAAGTCATCCGGTACAAAACCAACTCTCCCCAGCAAAGCCTTTCGAGCTTCAGTTTCTCTGCTCGAGAAATGCTACAAAGCTCAGGGACTCGCGGTGCGCGCGATGAACGCATCCGCGTTGATGCAGGCTTACCTGGCTGAAAAACTGCAACAGCTCCAGGTAACAACGGACAAACAAGCTACCGCTGACTTGCTGGATGAAGCCCGCAGGGCAACAGACTTTGTGCTCTGCATGATGGTAACAGCTGCTGTTGCTCAAGGCAGAGGCATGGCCGAAGTGGTCATCGCGATACGCCATCTGTGGATGACTTTAACTGACATCCCCGCGGGACAAAAGGTGCCTTTTCTCCACCACTCGATAGAATGGACGGGATTGTTTGGGAAAGCTCTGGATCTAATTCAGACCAAGCTGGACCAGAGGCACAAACAGGCTGAGGCTCTCTGGGTGGGCATTCCCAGGAGAACCTTCGCCCCCCCCCCCCAGGAACTCTGCTGGGGGCAGACCTACGCAACCTCGACACGCTTAGCAACACGTGCCCCACCGCAAAAGCGACCGGTGTACAAGGACGAGCACCGGCAGAATCAACCGTCGGGCCTACCTCAAACCGAACATGCTTGGAGCAAAAACAGGTTTGTCCCCCGCCAGGCGGTTAGAGACAGGGCCTCCTCGGCGAACCGGGACACCAGACAAAAGCGTGCCTGATGAACCAGGTCCACGTCTTGATTTTACATGATCACCCATCCACGTGGTACGGGGAATGATCTTTTCATGTCCAGACTTTATTTGTAGCACGGTACAAAAAGCTGGTAACTCTGTTGCATGCACAAATCATGTTTTTCCTGCTGTGAGTGACATAAAGTCAAATATGTCGTTACACTTAAGTACGAATAGAGCTAAAAAAACAGACCCTCTCTGTTTTATTGACTCAAAAAAAAACAACAACAAACACAATAACTTCAGCAGAACAGGTCCCTCTGGCCTGCTAGCTGACATAAAGGGAGGGGGCCATTTCCCCCCCTCCCTCACAGCTCACGGGATGTTAGCCTAATCAATAAGCCCTAGCAGGATGCCTCTGTTCTGTCTGTAGCGGACAGACACAGAGGCATCTGCAAGCAGGCCCCACACCCCTCACGGAGACAGGTGAGGGGGGTCACGTGCTCCAGTCCCCGCTCCGTTGTGAACCACGGGTCGGACAATGTACAAACCAAGCAAACACGTAACATGTCCGCGCCCCAGGGATGCGCGCCGACAGAATCTGACGACCCATTTTCCTGGACACCCATTCAACGGCTCCCAGTAAGGGCCGGGGGGCCACGGCAGAAGCCCACAGGCCACCACAAGCTTCACACGTTCACAAAGGCAATTGTGATCAAACTGCTGTGTGTGTAAACAAACCAGGGCTGAATCAGATTCCTCTTCCTCTTAATCGAAGGGAACTGAGCTCTCTGTCACCAACCAATTTAAAGTCTGCCAAGCACAAAGGACCATCTCCACATTCTCATGCTGCAACTGTCCCCTTATCATTGATGGGCGACACGCAATGTTCAAGCAGTGATCCTGCAGCACGTGACCATACTCACTGTGCTGGTTCAGTTCTGCTCTTAAACAATATCCCCCCACCGGGTGAAACACAGACCTCGGGAAGTTTGTCTGGCTCCAACGCTCTGTTAAGGACGGAGACCAGTAAACCAGACCCAACCAAGAAACGGGTTGGGGTCAGGAGATCTGCTCGCCTACAAAACTCGTAGCTCCTCAGTCCCATGACCCCCAAAAACAAGAGGAAAAACAGACATTCTGTTCCACTTTTGTCTAATAATGACAACGGATTGCCTCTGCCCTCGAACACTCTAACCAGAGTTGTATGGTAGCACATCTGCAAAAAGGCCCTCTCCCTAACATGGTTGACCCTCAGGGGATCACAGAATCCAGGGCCCTTGGAGGAGAACTGGTTCCACCAACTGCTCCTCTTCAGGGACACATTACATCACCAGAAGGAGCAGTCTCGCTGCTTAGGCTGGGAGCTGTGGAAAATTTCAACTTGGTGGCAGAAAGAAACAAGCTGGTGGCATCAGGCCTGCCAGAAAATGTGGTAAAAACCATCCAGAATGCATGAGCTGTGTCAACACAGTCTCTTTATGCACAGAAATGGCGTATTTTTGAAGGTTGGTGCACAGAAAGAAATATTATTTCTTATTCATGTGACCTGGCTCAGCTCCTGACTTTTCTTCAGGACCTACTGGTAAAGGGTCGTTCTTTCTCAACAACTAAGGTATTCCTATCTGCAATTTCAGCCTGCCACGAATGCTGGGGAAAAAGGATGCCTACTGCGCATCCAATCATAATAAGATTTATGAGGGGCGTGCTAAGAATGAGACCCCCCAGCAGGATCCTGACCCCTGGTTGGGATCTTAGTCTGGTCTTGGGGACTCTCTGTGATCCCCCATTCGAGCCACTGCGCGAGATTAAGATAGATTTATTATCTTATAAAACCGCTCTTCTCCTGGCCCTTTGCTCGGCGAAACGCGTGGGTGACCTCCATGCCTTGTCTGTAAATCCAATGTATACCAGATTCGCCCCTGATGGGTCAAAGGTCAACTTAAGGCCTAATCCTGCATATATTCCCAAGGTCTTGACTTTAAACCCTAGAAGTCTGGACTTTGATCTCTCCTCTTTTCCACCTGCTCCTGTCCTCACTCAGGAACAGGAAAGGCTGAAGGCTCTCTGCCCCATGAGAGCTTTAAGCACTTACATGCAGAGAACAGCCGAATGGAGAAAAACAAATCAACTGTTTGTGTGCTTTGCAGCACCTGCTACCGGAAAGGCCCTATCAAAGCAGCGCCTCTCACACTGGGTGACTGAGGCCATTAAAAGGGCGTACAGTAGCAAAGGTCAACAGGTGCCCTCTGGAGTGCACGCTCACTCTACTCGGGGCTTGGCCACTTCGTGGTCACTGTTCAAGGGTGTACCAGTTGCAGACATTTGTGCTGCGGCGAACTGGAGCTCAATAAACACTTTTGCAAAGCATTACAGTTTGGATGTTACTGCGTGTGATGTCACTCAGGCTGTCCTTTCTAACACACAGTAGAAAGTAGCCTTGAGATGCCTGCTGATCAAGGGCAGACGTTCACACTAGCATGCATTTTACTGAGCATTTCAAGGGCGTGAATGAATTACGTTCCCATAGCATATGTTGCACCGAGAGACATGACTGAAAGGGAACTGAAAGTTATGCACCATAACTCATGTTCCCTGAAGGAAGGGAACGAGGTGCAACATATCTGGCCCTTTCAATGCTGAAAGCTCGGTGAAGTGCATTTTGGAGGAAGTTGGATGGGCGTCAGCGGCTTAAGTACCCAGAGGGCGGGGCCTCTGGTGCAACGCTGACGCCCTTGCCGTAAAGGCGTGAATGTATTCCTTCAGGTAATCGCACGGGGGCGCAATTCCCATAGCATATGTTGCACCTCGTTCCCTTCCTTCAGGGAACATGAGTTATGGTGCATAACTTTCAGTTTTATTTTGCCACACCACCCAGCCGAAATGCAGCTGATTTCAATGTATTGTATTGTGTATTTATTAAGGAAAAGTTCAACTGAGACACACCTTTCCTATAATTTTGATCAAACAAATGAACTTTTTTAAGTGGTAATCTTGTTAAATTCTTGTTAAAGTCCTCCCGTGCACGCTCCCGCGGCCATCAGTTTGGCAGCAATTGATTTTTCGCACAATTCTGACCAACGTTTCCGGGTGGTCAGTGGTGATGCATACAAATTTTGATGCGTCAGCAGTGACACATAATAGATGCGACTTATATGGCAAAGCGACTTATTTATGTTTTTTTCCCCCACTTTATTAGACATTTTTTAACTAATGAGACTTTAAGGTGAAAAATACGGTATATGGCAGAGGCCATCTTGGATTTTGACTTGGCAATCACTTTTTCATTGGTGAGATACAGCCACCCACCAACAGGGAAGTAAGCACTTTGCTTTTTATTTTTTATATTTGACCCAGTCAGTTGAGGTAATTGTAGAAAATGATTCCACTCACAACACAGATGGATACAAGGGGTACCGTATATTTATGATATAAGTGGTTCAAAACATCAAAGCATCATCTAAAAAAACTAAGTCTGGTCCTCTGGACATGTCCAGAGGACCAGACTTAGGTTTTTTAGATTTTTCTACCTGGATTATTGAGCATGCATCAAGGTATCAAAGCATCATGCTTTTAAGACAGCATGAACTTTAATGTGTTGAACCACTTTGGCCATGACTGCCTCAGACGAGTCAGCGGGGAGAGGGTGGGCTCCAGAAACCATCTTAGCACCATCAAACTGGTTGACCCACTATATTAAGGTGCTATTTATAAGACTGAGTTTGTTGTGGCTCCTCAGACTGATGATGTCTTGGATGAAAGATGAAATATTTCAACAAAAAGAAACTGTCCAGAGGACCTGACTTAACTTTGTTGGATATTGTACCTGGATTAATGAGCAAGTGGTCATTGTGCAAGAGAGGTCATCGCCCCTCCTTACCTGTCTGATCTCCTGCACATTACCACCCATTCACGCTCCCTTCGTTCTTCCTCTTCCATCCACCTCAACGTGCCTCTTGTCCGCCTCCGCACCATGGGACACAGAGCCTTTTCTCACTCTGCTCCCCAACTCTGGAACGCTCTTCCCCCAGACATCCGTAACATTGACTGCCTTCTGACCTTCAAATCAAAACTCAAAACTCATCTGTTCAAGTTAGCCTTCTCACTTTAATTTTTCTTTTTTATGTAGTTATTTTATATATTTTCTTTTTTGTGTGTTTTTTAATTGATTTTAATTTTTCTTTTTACCGGTATATAGTTATTTTATACTGTTTTTATTGTGTTTTTAATGCTGTAAAGTGTCCTTGAGTGCTTTGAAAGGCGCTACCAAATAAAATGCATTATTATTATTATTATTAAGAACTTTGAAGATATTCAGTTATGACCTTTGCAGAACTGAAGACTGAATATGAAAGAATGTGGGCTACTAATCTAAACCACGGTTGTTTTGACAATAGTTATACGACAATTTTAAGTACAATTTACTATTTTTCCTGGATGTATTGAAATAGGCCTACTATCTAATCTTGACCAAAAAATGTCAACAAAATTCAAAAAACTAACAATATCCTTTGGATTAATATAAATAAATATAACTTTTTTCATCTATCAGTGGCAACATTAGAGTAAAAATTGTATTACTGTAATTCAACCTCTAACACGGCAGGTTTGCCTGGCTTTTCTGTCTCAGCCAGAATCTTAGTTTGCATGTTCTCTATTTGCACATGTGGATGTTTTCTGGGTTCATTGATTTTCTCTCAAAGATCAAAACATGCATGTTAGGTTAATTGGTAACTAATATTGTCCCTAGATGGGAGCAAGAGAGTGAATGATTGTCTTATTTGTCTCTGTTCATTTTGGACTTGCAGCCTGTACCTGTCTCTTGCACAATGACCACTGGCGATAAGCACCAGCTCCCCCACAACCCGCAAAGGAGAAGCAGGTGAGAAATAATGAATGGATTGAGTCTACCACAGCATGGAACAAAGTTTGCTTTAAAAAGAAAAAAGAAAAGAGTAAAAAAGAACAAAAGGTATTTAGAAAAATAATAAGTAAAAACAAGATATTTCAGTCTTTACACTAAGTGTTGAAATCTGTGCAACTGTTCAGTAAGGCAGCTGAGCTGGTAACTTATATTAAAGTTAAAAGCAATTTCCTGTAGTGGAATCTTTTGAGATTATTTTTTTTCCACCGCAGTTTGTACTCTGAAGTCGTACTTCGATTTCCAAGTGAGAAAAAACCAACTGAAAGCACCCTGAAGTTGAAATTCTGGCTCGGAAAATTTGATGGCCCTGATAATTTCTGACAATAAGGCCACCCCCTGTGCAAGAAAACCTGAGATTGCTGCAGAAATAAACTATTATTTTTCACTTTCCTGAGTTTGTATCACAATTAAACCAGTCACACGATACTGTGTTACTAAATGCGTTGATTTTATTTATATTAATTGTCATTACTAATCTGTTGGCTTGTGTGTAGCAATTAACAAATCTGGTGTCCTGACTTGAAACTGAAATATGATCATTTTGGGTTGGTCAGCTTTCCCAGATCCAAGTTCAGACTTACAAGGTAAAAGGAATTCTTCAACTTGATTTGTCTTCCTTCTTTACCTGAAAAGCCTTTGACAAAGACTGAGAGAAGAACAAAGCCATCCAGGCGTTGGTTCTCCAGAAATCAGGACACGTGTGTGCTGCTTTGAAAGGTTTCAAGCTTAGTCTTGGGTTTGTTTTTGTTTGTTCCAGACTACCGGTACTCTTGTGCTACTGAAGCAAAAGCTTGTTTTTCTGAAGCTGTATATTTCACAGTTCTTGAAGGCAGCTAGATTTTTATGAGGTTCCCAGTGGTTATAGTCACAAGAGAACCAATGCCTTCCAAACTCTAAAGTCAGTGCCCTGTACTGACAGCCATGGACATTTAAGGAAGTAAAGGTATGTGGCATCATTCTCAGATGAAGAAGTACTTCACAACAGGATAACACTTGAACAAACTCAACAGAAATAGCTTCTATTCACTCACTTTGCCTCTGGTGTTTCATTCATCCAACTTACTTTGCTCATGACAATGACAGACAGATACTCGACAGATCCTTTCAACTGTCAAGGATGATGTTAGGTGCCCTTACTTTCCCAAAGCTATATCCATAGTGAGCTCATCCAAACGTAATGGTTTATCCTCTGGTGAGCATAAAAGTAGGTGGAGATTTGCATTCAAGTTCAAGTTTCTTTATTGCCATTCGCATCACATGTGGTACATGAGATGGAGCAAAACTGTGTACTCAGTGTCCCAGTTACACCCAAAACTAGCAAAAATATAAAGTATAAAAATAATCAGTATACAAGGATCCAAGATACACACTAACATATACAATAAACAAGCTACCTGTATCCACAGTATTCCTGAGGGCGTCACTGTAGAAGCGAATGTGCATTGTACTTCCTGTCCGACACCGGAAGTGCCTGTATTCCATAGGCGAGTATGGATCGCGGGTGTTTTTGAAAGTTATTTTCATTCATTTTATCGGAGCAAACACAGCTTTTGTTTAAACGGAACGTTTACTGAAATGTCCTACCGGGGTTCAGGTACCTGCTGTGCTGTTCGCGGCTGCACCAACAACCGGACCAAGCTAAATCTTTGGCTAAAACAACAGTGTTTTCAACACGGACCCAAAACAAAGAAAGAGTGTTCCTGCATCCTTCTCTATGGCTGTGTCTGCGCGATCAGGTAACATCTGTAATTTCTTTTTATTCAGGGAGGGTTTATTAATGAGAGTTTTGGATGATTTACTGTCTTAAAATGATATATGTCAGGCGCGACCGGTATTTTTAGCCGAGATAGCTGCTAATAAACCTTAGCCGAGAGGCCGGAGCAAACGCGTTCGCTATTTATGTATTTTTAAATTATGTCTGCGCGATCAGGTAACATCTTTTTATTCGGGGAGGGTTTATTAATGAGAGTTTTGGAAGATTTACTGTCTTAAAACGATAGATCTCAGACGCGACCGGTATTTTTAGCCGAGATAGCTGCTAATAAACCTTAGCCGAGAGGCCGGAGCAAACGCGTTCGCTATTTATGTATTTTTAAATTATGTCTGCGCGATCAGGTAACATCTGTAATTTCTTTTTATTTGTCCCTCCTCTTTTAACAAAACGAGTGGTGTTCCCACATTTTTAATGAACTAAAACAACAAAGTTTGGACTGTCTTCAACTGTATTACTCGCATGTAAACAAACGGTGTTTCCGGTCAACCGGAAGTCATGTGCACATTTCGCGCAAAGCGTCATGGGGCGTAGGAATACTGTGGATAAGCCATATGCTAAAAGATCTAAGATATATGCTGAACACTCATAATGTAAAATAATATGATATATGTATTAAACACCAGCCAGACTAGAACATGGGTCTGTATGTAGATGGGTATGAATGAATACAGCAGCATGAGATAGTCAGCAGCATGATATCCGCAGCCTGGATAATCAGCAGAATAGCTGTTACCAATTAAAGTGGCATTACAGTATTTTTTTTCCCACAATGATTATCCTGGTTAGATATTTCCGTCTACCAGCTTCATGGTAGAAGCTGTTCCTCAGTCTAGTGGTTCTACACCTAATGCTCTGCAAACTTCTGCCTGAGGGGAGCAGGGCAAAAAGGGTGTGTGCTGGGTGAGTGGGGTCCTTCTTGATGCAAGTGGCTCTCTTCCTGCATCTGGAGGTGTAGATGTCTGTGATGGTGGGGAGACTGACTCCAACAGACTTCAGTGCAGCCTTCACCACTCTCTGCAAAGGTTTCCTCTTTCTGCAACTGTGCAGCCTCCATGCCACATGTTGATGCTGGAGCACAGGATGCTCTTCACTGCACACCTGTAGAAGGAGGTGAGGACTGAGCTACTCAGACCAGCTCGTCTTGGCAGCCTGAGGAAGTAGAGTCTCTGATTAGCTTTCTTGATCAGGTGTTGTTGCTCCAGCTGAGGTTATCATGTGCACGCTCAAGTACTTGTGGCTGCAGACTACTTCCACCGCAGATCCTCCTATGTTCGGGGGGTGGGGTGGGGGTGTTTGTTCCTTCTGAAGTCCACGGCCATCTCCTTCATCTTCACGTTGATGTGAAGGTTATTCTCTTTGCACCAGCTTTCTAGGTGTACCACCTCCTGCCTGTAGCTGGATGCATTATTGTTTTTGATGCATCCCACCACCGCTGTATCATCTGCAAACTTTACAATATGACAGCCTGGATAGGTAGGTGCACAATCATGTGTGAGCAGAGTGAACAGGAGGGAGCTCAACACATAGCCCTGTGGGAAGCCAGTGCTGAGGGTTATGGTGGAGAAGGAGAAGTTGTGGATCCTCACAGACTGTGATCTGTTTGTTAAGAAGTCCAGGAGCCAGTTGTATGGGGAGGGGCTTAGTCCTAGTGTGAGTTTGGCAATAAGGTTAGGGGAATCATGGTGTTGAAGGCAGACGTGAAGTCCACAAAGAGCATTTGAACATAGGCGGGTGAGAGCAGTGTGGACCACAGAGGAGACGGCGTCCTCTGTTTATTTTTGCGGTATGCATACTGGTATGGGTCCTTGCTAATGACGATGGTAGCTTTGATGTGGGTCATGACCAGTGTTTCAAAGCATTTAGCAGCTATCAGGGTGAGGGGTACTGGCCGGTAGTCATTCAGACCAGTCACTGCAGAGCTCTTAGGAACTGGGATGATGGTGGCGGTCTTTAGTCAGGTGGGAACAGTTGCCAGGGTGAGTGATGAGTTAAAGATATCATCCAGAACTGTGCAGAGCTGATCGGCACAGTCTCTCAGCACCCTCCCCGGGATGTTGTCTGGACCTGTGGCTTTGTGAGGGTTAATCCTCCTGAAGGTCCTCTTTACTTCTGCTGAGGTCATGCTGAGGAGCTCCTCTTCCGGTGGTGAGGTGAGTCTGATGCTGGGTGGTCTATTTGGATCTGCAAAGCATGCATAGAACTAAGAGCATCCATCAGTGATGTGTCACTAGGGCATTGTGTACTTCTGCTTGTAGAGTCTGTGACTTAATGCCCTTCCACATGCTCCGTGGGTCCTGAGAGGAGAAATGTCTCATGGATCTTCTGTGCATATGTTGCTTTGGCCCTCTTAATACCAGCAGCCAGCTCTTTCCTTGTCCTCCCCAGTTCCTATGAGTCGCCAGACCTGTAGGCAGTATTGCATATTTAACTAAACCCTCACCAACTTACTGAACAAAATTTATACTTTTTAAAACCTAATATTTCTTTAGCTGAGGTGAATGTGAACTTCATTTGGTACAGCCCCATGGTACTCTTCTTTCCAATACTCACACTGATCTGTTAACTTTGCCTGACTGTCTCTCAGAAACAAAAAGTGGGCAACAATACACATTCACTCTGCATAAAAAATGTAAACTTTTTTTTTTTACATTGTGGGATGTCAGTTCATTTCCAGTGATGTTGGCTTTATTTGCACATGAGAACTGTTGAAAAACAGAGGGAAGGCATTCCTTCCTTCTTTTTTTTACTGTTTTTGTCACAATTAGTTATAGAAAATAAACTACATGCAGACATGAGGTAAGTTCAAGAAGAAGAGTAAAATTGTTGATAAGACATTTTAAAGCTAAAAGACCAAAGTTATTATTTTAGATCACCCAGTTTTCAAAAGACAATGTTAAAACTGAGTCATGTCTGATTTAATATTTTCCCCAGGAGAGAAAACTGACCACGATAAGATTAATTAAGCATTACACTGTAGTGTGAGTTATTAGTTCTGAACTAATGTTTGGTTACATTTAGACCACAAAACTGTTTAAAAATTTTTTTCAGTTTTTGTCATCTCAGTAACGACTTAAAATGGAAACAACAGTTCTTTTTTTTCTAGCTAAATAAACATAGCACGTTTTTCTGTTAAATCTGTGGTCATTAGAGAAGTAACTTTTTTTAATTTTGACTATAAGGCGCATTAAGCAAAACAAAACAGTCAGATAAGTCAAACTTTATTCAACTCATTCTCAATAACCACATAAAATCGGTTTGAGGTCAGTAAGCACAACCAGAATTAATACATAAGGTGTACTGTTGATTTTTGAGGATGTTAAGTGTGCCTTATAGTCAGAAAAATATGGTTATTTTCCCTTTTTTTTAAATAATCATTTCAAACCTGCCAGTGACAATCAACTTCAGTTTAAAAAATAATAGGTACACATGCTGTTTCACATTTTTTCTGTCTCTGCAGCACGACAAATGTGCTCGTGTGTCAAGCTGCCAATTTAGTCCTTTCAGTTGTCTCGCAGTTTGGAGATTCAGTCCCTGTGTTTTTCTTCAATGCATGTTGTTTTATTTGTGTTTTATGTGCCATCAGGAGCATTTTGGCTTCTCAAAGGCAATTTGAATCTCAAGATATATTCAGAGAAATCAACATCACTATGGGTTCCTATATTGTTAGTGAAGGATTAAACCTGAGAGGGAACAAAGTGCATCAGGATTGTCTAATTTCAGCTATTTATGTATAAATTCTCTGCTTAAAGAAAGCACAAGAAGACTGCAGATGGGAGGGATGTGATAGAGTCCAGGAGTTTTGTCAAGTGAATCTCCTCTCAGATTCATCCACAGGTCTGTGTGTCCACTTTGGGGAGTGTGATTGACCACCGTGCTTAGACTAAAATTGATTGTGGAAAGGCTTCAACAATAAAAGTCCATTGATATTCCTGCAGTGCAGGCGGAGCAGCCTCAAAGGACGGGATGAAGCTGTCACAGGAACAACAGGGTTCTGTATTAGTGTATTGTGTTAGTCAGATTTCTAAGATCCAAGTAAGCCTTTGATCTGAGAGATACTGTGTTTCTAATTTGGTTGTATTGATCCATCCAGGCCCTGTTCATAATGGCACAGTCATCAGCAATGTCAGTCAGGTGAAGCCGAATGAAAAACTGAAGCAAAGNTGTTGGAGTTATTTGAATTAAATTTTGATTTTTTTTATAGACAGAAATGTATGCAGGCTAGCTTTCTTTTTTGTTTTCTCTTTTATTTTTTGGCATATAAATGCAAATACGTCAAAAACAACACTGCAGATATTTGTTAACTAACAGAATGTAATCACAAGATGTTCATGTACAAACTGTGACCTGTTGGAGTTATTTGAATTAAAATTCTATTTTTTATAATTATTTTCGTAGCACACGCCACAGGTTTGGAAGTAGTCAACGCGAATCAATTTAAATCCAGCAGATTTGACCTTTACGTGACATTATTAAGGAACGGTTAACCTCAGGAACCCTCGTGATATAAAGTCAAGTATGAAATATATTTTTTTTATGTTTATTTAGCTACAATTTAATGAAACAAAAGGAGGGCCGTGCAGGGCCGGGGAGGGCCGGAGAGGGCCGTGCAGTGCGAAAACGACTTGAGAATAGCAAACAACCATCAGGGTGTTAACGATCCATCGTTAGGCTGATGGTCCTCCTTGATCATGTGAGCAACTGGTTTCGGCTGTCATCAGCCAACTGGTTGATCCACTGTGAGAAGGTGCTATTTATAAGACTGAGCTGAATACAGCAACTCAGACTGAGGAAGTCTTTCGGACGAAAGACGAAACATTTCTACATTTTTTTTGCTTTGTTTTGTTTTATTTTTTGAATGTCCAGAGGACCAGACTTAGCTTTTTTAGATTCTAGATGAATAGTTTTAAATCTGCCCTCATTCAGACAGAAAATGGCATGAGTTTTGTCAATGGACAGACTATATAAAGGTTAATTTGGTTTTTAGTCTCTTGGTGTTAGAGACTCAACCTGTTCCTCTTTATGAAGTGAAAAAATAAAAACACAGCTTGATTTTAGCCCCAACAGCTGATTTTTGAAGATTTGATTAACTTTTTCTTAGTGCAATGTTTCCCCCTGCTGGTCCTAAGCTGTAACAGCAGAAAATGTGTTGGGGTGGGGAGAAAAATAAAAACAAAATTTAAATTCAAAGGCACACATAAAATATATATACCAGAATATATTTAGATTTGATCATAAAAATATATATAGTTAATTTTTTACATTTTTATATTTTCTTAAAATATTGTATTATTTCCTATAACAAACTTTTGGCATTGCTAACAGCCATCTAAAAAGATGGCTAGTTTAGGATAAGCTTAACGTCAATTTGCACATCTGCTATCAGCAATAAGGTGCTGAGGCCAGCCAAGGTGTATTCAGGTACCAACACCAAGCAATGGTGTGTTCAGGTGCTGACACTTGCAGAGGGGCATTCAGGTGTTAATGTTAGCAGAGGTTAGTATAGGTGCCATCAGACAAGATGCATTTAGGTGCTGAGGCCAGCTGAGGTGTGGAATTTAGTTATCTGTAGTCCAGTCCCTGATTTAGCCCAAGGGCCCCTATTGATCCAGACCTTGATTCACCCTGAGGAAAACCCCCAGTGGTCCAGGCTCGGATTTATCCTGAGGAGGACCCCATGTGGTCTAGATCATGAAGAGAAAAGTCACCAGGGGTCCCTGATTAAAGCTGCAATATGTAGTTTTTGGAACACGCTGGAACTTAGAAAATTTTTGAACAGAGACACGTTTCTGGTCCCTTCCCCTTGCTCTCGCTGAACTTCAGCTCAGCCTCCTTAGCTCCGCCTCCACTGCATGTCCTGTCGCAGCCGCTGCGATTTTCTGTGTTGATATGTTAATAAAACGTTCTAAAAAACAAAATAAAAAGATGGAGCGCTGGTCCAGCACACCAGAACACCATGAAATCTGCAGAGCCTCGCGCAGCCACGTTGAACCCGAGTTTAATTCGCTCGTGACAAATTCATTCATTCATGATTTCAGTCATGGAGTCAGCGGAGGAGGAAGCGATCACTTGACTTTTGGCAAAAAAACAAAAGAAAAGTCCAGATCAGGGATGAAGAAGGGGAATTTAATACATTTGTGTCACATACAAAACAGTCCTGCATCGCTTTGCAATCCTTTGAACGAGAACGTGCGCGGCCGCTGGGGCTGGGACAGGCGGGGGCGTGGGTTAGGGGCGTGAGAAGTGAGAAGCTCTGTTTTTATTGGCTGGTTAAAAACTCTGTTTTTATTGGCTGGTTAACGGCGGGTCACTGTGGGTTTTTAGAAATGCTTTTAGAGAAGCAAGGGGACTATAGTTTTTTTCAGAGATTACTTGTCTAACATCAGTCTGTCAGGAGATAGTGACAGAGTGAAGAAATATGTTAAAATATATTTTTAAAAGTGCCGCCGCTTTGGTGTGGGGGATAAAGCGCACGGCACATGTTCTGAGGCTGGGCCTCGCTGCAGGCGTCGCAGGTTTGCGTCCCGGTCCCGACGAGCTATTTCTGCAATGTCTCTCCCCTCTCTCTACCCTTTTCGCCCTCATCCTCTACAATAAAGGCCACTAGAGCCCAAAAATGTAAAAAATAATTTAAATATATATATATATTTTTTAGAAAACTTACATACTGCAGCGGAGAGAAACAAAAACAGACTGATGATTTTATTTATTTATTTATTTTTTTTCATCCTGCTTTTTTTGTGATGAAGTTGTTTCTACATGAAGCTTTTTTTTTAACATGAGGGTTCTGAGAAGGTGCAAACATCAGCAAATGCAGAATCAAAACATTTCATTCTTACACCACAGACCCAGATCCTGCTTTGCGTTTCAGACCTTATAGACTTTAAAACCGATCACCTTTCTGCTGCCTTCAGGTGACACATTTACAGTTAGAAAAAACAGTGTCTGCATTCACTGCCACATGACAAAGTCAGTAAAACTCACGCTCGGTTTCAAATCAGTAAGTTTAGGAACTTATTGTAAAAACTGACAGGAAAAAAGTTGATGAATCAAAACAAAAATTGATGAAGAAACTGATGAACAGAAAGATCTCTGTGATCATCAGAGCTCAGCTTTGAAGTATCAACACGTAAAAGTAACATTTCAGACACTCAAGTATTTTCTTAAATTATGTTTGTTTACAAAAATGTAAAACCAAAAACAACAAGATAATTAAAAACTGCCCAACATGATAGTTTTACTTTTAAAACTGATCTTATGTGTATTTTTAATGTACAAATCTTTTTGATCCTCAGATGGTCTCATTGGAAAAATCAGCAATGCATTAATTTTTGTATATTATCGTTTGGTTTTGTCAGTAAACACGACTGTTCATGATACACACACACACACACACACACAAAACTCCACGCTCAACCATCGACCAACTCCCACTGGGGCTAGTCTTCTCCAAAATACAGAATTTAATTAAAATAAATAAATATATATTTTTTGGTATAATAAGTTGGAAAAATGCCATTTTTTCCTTTCAGAAATTGCCAATATATATATTTTTTGTCAGTTATTAAAAACTGAAGTACTTTTAAAAGTACTGTACTGTATTAACATAATTTAAATTAGATATTTCTATTTTGTGCTGAGATAACTCTAAAAGGCTCACTAGTTTACTGTGAACAAAACTATAAAAAAACATGTATTTTTAGGCTGCTAAGTTAGGTGGTCAAGTACCTTAAAGAGCACTTAACATAATTTATTTTATAATTTTATTAATTATTTAAACAGGCGGGCAGCACGGTGGTGCAACTAATAGATCCGCTGCATTTCAGTGTGCCGGTTAAAATCCCAGTCTGGGGACCTTTCTGGGTGGAGTTTGCATGTTAGGCTGATGGGTGACTCTAAATTGTCTAGGTGTGAGTGAGTGAGTGAATGGTTGTTTGTCTCAATTGTCTTTATGTGTCCCTGTGATGAACTGGAGACCTGTCCAGGCTGTCCCCCAGCTTTTGATAATTGGATATGGGCACCAGTGACCCCCGTGACCCAAAAAGGAAGAAGCAGGTAAAAAAATATTGGAGGGATGGATATAAACAGACAGATCCCATTGAGATGAGCCTGAAAGAAAACTAAAATTAATTTGTAGGATTGCAGTGGTGTAGTCTGTGTGATACACGGGTATCTGGAGTATACCCACTAGAAAAGCTTGAGAATTTCAGTGTAGCTACTGAATACGTAACATGAGCTTGTATCATTGTCAACATATTTGGAACATTTTATAGACAAATTGAGTTGGTTCAACCTGATTTTTGTACAATTAATACTTTTTGTATAATACTTTTTTGTATAATTAATACTGTTTTGTATATTTAATAGTTCGGTACTTAATACTTGAACATGTTTTGCTTTGATATTGTTTCATGAATTCTATGTTTTTAATACAAAGCCAACTGTTGTACAACGATTGTTGTACATTTATTCAAATAAAAGCATCAGAGAAATTTAGAAATGTTCAATACGCTTAAAAATCCAAAAGAATCAACAATTACATTGTAGTAAAGGTGTACATGTACTGTACTTTGGTTTCTAAGCACAGTAGACCCATTACAAAAATGTAGACTACACCACTGTAGGATTGTGGGAAGAAGCTGGAGTATGTAGCAAAAACCCAAGAAAACTTCACAAAACAGACCACAGACCTAGACAGGTGATCAAACCCAGACCTTCTTGCTGTGAGGCAACAGTGTTACCCACTAATCCATCTTGCTGCCCATCATAAAGTTAAGACCTTCTGAGGAATAATAATTGTCAACTATTACATTTTAGGATTTTTACCTCTACAAACTTTTAAGTTTTTTTAATCTACTTCACTTTTTTCACTCTTACAAGCTCAGAAATATAAGAACAAAAACAACTAGAACAAAAAAAAATTAAAGTTATTAGTAAAAATATGTCAGTTGTGTTTTGAAACTTTACCATTACATTTGTTTTAGTGACACATTTCTGTACAAGGTCTGAGCTGGTTTTTGACACTACAGCGTCACCTGAAGGCAGCGAACCCATTGACTCAGAACTGGGCCTGAACTGGTTTCTGTTCAGCCTGAAGCAACTCAAGAAGCTGGCAACCTGACGGAGAAGACTCCTCGTTGAGCTGTTTGACGCTCAGAGAAACATTCAGGAGAGGAAACCTGGTTCCTGCTGGTCTCTACAATCCTGGTGGTCCAACAAAAACTCCAAAGTGGAAGACTTTCTCCGAGGCAGAACGGTGGATTGTGATTGTTTCGTTCATTTGCTGCCATCAGTCCAAATCAATCTGTTTGTCTTTGGGCAATTAAAAAAATTAAATACAAATAAAAAACACACACCTGGGCAGGAGCATCAAAAGACACACAAACTCCTTGGCCCCGCCCACTCTGACATATTTAGTATATGTTCAAGGACAAAATGTTCAATAACTGATTGTTTTTCTGCAAAAACGTCAAAACATGAAAACAATTTAAACGTTGTAGTTTTATTTCTGTTGGCTGATGGGAGCTGGACGAGTTTCATAAAAATATTTCAACCTGCATTCACAAACACTTAAAAAAATAATTTAAACTTTAGCACAAGGCAAATCTTTACATTTAACTAAATAAAATTGTTAATAGGTTTGTTTTTAACATCAGTCTTTCTATTCAGGAAACTAAAATTTATCTGCAGATAAATTTGGACTCAATTCCTCTGACCCAAAACATCTAAAACCTACGTTCCTTCTGTTTTTATAGAACTTTGTGATTTTTAATTACTATTATTATTATTAATAATGTTATTATTAACACAAAGTTGTCTGATTTCAGCATCAAAGTTGTAGCTGGAGGCAGTGAAGGCTCGTGGAAGAGGAAAACCTGAATGAGATCCACACAGGAAGCTTTCATGTCTATAAAACCCTCCAGATGTTTTGGAAACCCGTACGGTAACGTGTTCAAGGAGGTAAAGGGTTCAAGTCCGAGTCATGGAAGCACTGTTGGAGAGGGCAGTGCAGCGACCGGGTCTGAACTTGTTGAACTTTTATTTTGTAAGTTAGGACGTGTTTTTATTGGCTCGTGAAGTTCAGACGACGTCGGACTAAATTAGCTTCAGTTTCCAGGGCAGTGCTGAACCTGCAGCTTCCCATCAGCCGACACCTGAACGCACCACAACGGTGAAAAGCACTGATCACAACGCTCTGACAGCTGATGACACCATCAGATGACATCATCTGGATCTTAGATCCAAGCTTACTCCTAATTATTTTACTGAAATGGTGTGATCTTAATTATTATTACGGTATTATTAACTTTGCACATAAAGACAAAACGCACCAATCAGAGCTCAGCATTCTGAAGGTCTCGTAACAGTCAAAATAAAACAGTCATGTTTAGTAAATGTTTGATGCTAAAAATACATGCGGTGGTGAATAAACACTTTCTCATCTCATATCAAACATCATATATTATGTACAGGTAGTCCCCGACTTACAACGGAGTTCCGTTCCTACGCTCCATCGTAACCCGAATTTCAACGTAAGTCAGAACATATGTCCAAACTGCACCTTATATGTACAGTACTGTATTTTACCAAGCACTAAGCCTATCCTAACACAGTACACTACATAGTTAATATCCTACTCTGGAATGCTGGTGAAGTAGTTTCCTCCGTCCCTCCTCCGGATTCTGCATTTGTTTACGTTGTAAAACCGCAGTCCATAAAACAGCTACTTTTCCACTGCTGCTGCCTGTCCATCTTGCTCCAACAAGTTTTGTTTTGTTTTTTGAATGTCCAAAGGACCAGACTTAGCTTTTTTAGAGGGTACAGGGCAGTTGTAGCCTCCGCAGCTAACTGGAAACTGACGGAAACTGCGTAACGCAGCTTTTCAAAATAAAATCTTCAATTTTTTTTTTAATGGAGATGCGTGTCGTAACCACGAAACGTCATAAGTCGAGACCGTCGTAAGTCGAGGACTACCTGTATATCTTTGTCTCGTTTGTACCATATGTTAGCTGAGTGGGCGGGGCTTCATTTAGATCCTTTTCAGACTGGATCAGAGCTACACACGAGTTTAAATAAATCATTCAAATCCTGTGAATGTCTGTGGGAAATGGTGTACTTTGAGACAATAAATCATGCAATATTTCTGCCTACAATGTCTCAGAACAGCCAGACCCGTGAGTGGACCCTGAATGCAGCATGAAGGAGATGTTTCAGCTCCTTCTGTTCCTCCCAGAGCAACAGTTTCAGCACTGAGTTTAGTTTCTATGAAAACCATCCATCACTCTTTCAAAAGTTGTAAAATGCACCCTACATGAAGTATTTGACTGGTTTAAATGTTTGAACTGTTGCCAAATCATTGACTTTAATATGCACATCTTTACATAAACACCGACCTTTATTTTGAAATGTTTGCTCATTTCTTAGTTTGCTCCTTTTAACCAGGCCTGTTTTGCAATAAATGTAGTTTTCATGTTGGACCAGTTCTGTCTTGGCTTTAAAGGCATCTTGTATCAAGTAAAACATTTTTTATGGATTTTCTTGTGTGTGTGTGTGCACACATGTTCTTGTTTTGGAGACTTATGAAGACTCTTTCGTGTCACCTCCAAAATTGGGACCTGAAGTCTTTCCCTGGACATGGACTTTATGAGGCTGCACATAATTTCTGAGGGTCTCCTTGAAGTTCTCATGCCACACTTACTCAGTACTGTATAAATATTTTGGGTTCAGATTTTCCTTTTACAGATCAATTATGCCCCCTAGTGTTCAACTAAAGGAAGTACATTTATTGAACAGTTGAACAAAGCTTCTCAGCAAAAATGGGAAAGGATCAATTTAGCATATTTGTTTTAAGTTTTTATAAATGATGTGCATGAAATAAGAAAAAGTATAATATGCTTATTTGAAGACTTCCGTGATAAAATAAAGAATACATTTGAGATTAAGTTGTGTGAAAAATATATTTGGGCCATTTTACCTACACTGTATAAGATATTTGTTGCAGCTCCTCAGACTGAAGAAGTCTTTTGGAAAAAAAGACGAAGCGTTTCAACAAGAAGAATCTGTCCAGACGACCTGACTTAAACTTCTTAGATATATAAAGATACAGCTTCCATCAATTTACTGCTATTAAGAAAGTAAAATGTTTACTTATTTGCTACTACATCTATCTGACCTCATGCTTATACTTTAGGCAAATTCTAGAAATTAAAAAATACATGTGAAAAAATTATTTCCTGTACCTTTGTAATCCACCACCTGACAAAAATCCTCATTCACAGTAACATGCAGAATGAGTTTGATACATTTTAAATAACCTATTCTTTGTGTAAATTAGGCATGGCGTTTCCGTTGGTAGAGCTGTTGCCTCTCAGTGAGGTTGTTGGAATCAAATCCCGGCTGGGGGCCTTTCTGGGTGGAGTTTGTATGTTCTCTCCATGCATGCATGGGTTTTCTATGGGTTTCCTCCCACAGACCAAAAACATGCAGGCTGATTGGTAACTCTAAATTGTCCCATGGTGTGAGTGAGAGACTGAATGGCTGTTTGTCTCATTTGTGTCCCTGTCCACTCTGAGAGGTGAGGGACACCCTGAGACCTGCCCAGGGTATCCCTCACCTCTCAGAGTGATGGCTGAATATGGACACCAAGTACCTCAGCAACCTACAAAGTAAAAAACAAGTAAAGATAATGGGATTTATATCATTTGCGCAAATGTGTAATATGATTGTAAATATACATATTTACATTTTTTAATGCCATTCTGAACATGACAAATCAGATATTTTCCAATTTGATACAAATTTGGTACTGAACCAGATGTTTTCAAAAGCGACCTCAGTCCGAATGGTCATGTCTCGTTTCATCAGACATTGACATCTGTGAGGAAGTCTACAGATATATCCAAATATTGATAATATTGATACCAACGCAATGCAGGTTAAATCTTGGAACTCTGCATGCTTTTAGTTACAGAACACAAGTCCATTTGCTTTGTCTTTTATTAAACTGTTTAGATTTGTCATGTCCTGGATGACTGAGAATCTACACCAACATTGACATGAGTTCTTATTAGGGATGCACGATATTATCGGCATGCTATCGGCCAATATTAACGATAAATTTCAATATTGGACATAGGTCATTCTATTAAAATAACTCGCCGATATAAAAGGTGCCCCTTTTGCCTGTAGCAGCAGCGTAACGCAATGACGTTACGTGCGCCATACCCAAATTCAAAATGTCGGCGGTGTGGAAGTTTTATTTTTCGTTGGTGAGGATGTCGGATTCCGAAGATTTATGGACTACGTTGAGTGTCCCTACATCGTCCACAGTCGGAGATATTTTTCCCACGTAACATTACCCGAGTTACAAGCCGTCATTTCCGATGTATTGAGAAGCTAATAACCGATAGCACGACTTGTTGGGTGAGTTTTACCACAGACATTTGGACGTTGTGTTAGCCATGTTGGCATGATTAGCTTCATGGCACAATGGATAGACCAAAACTTTGAACTTAAAAAGGCTGTCCTTGGTGCACAGAAGTGCAGAGGATCCCACACTACAGCTAGGAACCTGGAACAAGCCTCCACAAGTGAGACAACATTGCAGGTGACTAATGCTAATAAATAATATTTAACACTTTTCATTTAATATAAGTTAAAGTGCTATGCATATCATATGGCTGTTACTGAATATATGTCACCAGCTCTTAAAGCTGTTACACAATTTTTGTAGCAAATAAGCCTAAATAAGAGGACTATCTTCTGACAAAGGAAAGTATATAAAATATTGGTATCGGTATCAGTTACCGGCTGAATAAGTTTTAACATATCGGCCAATAATCCAATATCGTGCATTCCTAGTTCTTATCAATACTAAAATGATGGGATGACAATTTGAGTTTGTTTCTACTTTTAGTACGTCGTTCCTATTCCAGAAGTCCAATTCTGCACCCGAGTAGGCAGGAAGTGGCAAGATCAAATGCAAACACTGAACAAAACAATTACGCCAGGTAATTTAATTGGTTCCGATTGCACAACTTCAGAACCAGTCCACTCATGCTAACACGTGTAGCATCCATATTTTCTTCTAGCCTTTTTATGTTAAGTTTATAAAAATATATTGGATAAAAAATAAACATGGTGTGCACAGGCCTGATCCTGTGCCCTGATGTCAGAGTAAGGGTTGGTTTTGAGTATTCCTATCTACAGTGAAAATACATCCTAATTAGTGTGTCCTAACAAGTAAAGTTGTACACTGTGATTAACAACTACATGATTTAAGATGTGAACTTCTGACTTCTTTAGTTTCCCTACCATTAAGTAAAGCCCTTCTGCTGAGATTTTAGACTGATGATGATTTTCAGAGAAATTAGCTGAGAGCATCAACTGTGGGGAAGACAAAAAAAATTTCAACACATAACCAATTTGAAACATGCAGAAAAGTGGAGTTGGTGTGATTTTTTTTTTTTTTTGTAATCAGAAATATGATCAGATACCCAAAGGTGACCCTGATCTACTCATGTAACACCTTGAAAAAGGTTATCGGACGGTACCAATTCAGAGTAAGCAGTCTGGTTCTGGACAGAACAAAAATCCTGTCTGGATTTGTTCTCTTCTGGACATTTTTCTGTTCAAGTCGGCAGTAATCTGTGAATAAACCCCAAACAAGATGTCTCCAACCCATAAAAACTCAACAAAAATCAAACAACATGTAGCAGCTAAAGGAGACAAAACAGACTCTGTCTGCTCCTCCTGACTGGACAAATAAGAAGAAGCACAGCGTGTGAAAAGTGCGAAAGTTTCTGCATTCGTTAAGAAAGGACAGGAAGTGAAGTTTCTAGATGGCTTAAAGCTTTGGAGTTCTCAGCGCTCGCTCGACTCGGCAAACATTTAGTCATTTTTGTGAAGGAAATGATGATTACAATGTGTTGATGAAGAGCAGGTGTGCTAGCCTCCTGGCACCATATCAGCAGGACTTTTTGCATAAAATGTAAATCTCCATCATGAATGTCCTGATTATTTCCTTCCCCTCGCCGACTTAAAATATTTCTTCACAAGCAAGAGGACTTTTTCCCAATATTTCTTTTTTTAGGCTTCTTTTTACTTTATTTTCTTCGTTGTCGTTGTTGGTGGTTGTTGAGTGGCTGTAGTTGCTGAGCAGAAGGAGAGTAAAATGGGAGTTCTCCTTCTTTTCAACCTCCTCCTGCGGGGGACGCCGCAGGCTACGACGCCTCCCGCTCTGTGGAGGAGTCGGCGGGCTGCCGCACCGGTCGGTCGAGGCTCCTGGCTCGGCCACTGTTCAGCGTCGGGCTTCGTGATGACTTCAGCAGCTTCTCCTCGAGCTCGTGCAGGGACGGCTCCTTGTACATGCAGACTGCAGGGGGAGGAGGGGGGAGATAAACATCTTTAATAATTCCAGTAGTCACTGCTTTTTCTTCTGATGCAGAGATGTGTCTCATTAACATTTAAAGTGTAATGCTTAACAGTGTGCCATAGATAAATCTTTGTGGATTACTTGCCCTTTTAGAACAAGTACTATTTTTTCTCCTAAAAAGAAGCCTTAAATAAATTATCATAAGAAAACCTGAACGATTTACAAGTTCAGAGTTTCTTATAAAAAGCAGATTTGGCTGCTAAGGTCACTGGGCTGGTTCAGGGGGGAAACATAACCCATAAATAAATAAAAATAAATAAAAATAAAAACACGAAACCCATGTGATCCATTGCTCAGAACGTCTCCACATCCAGTCTGTTCCACAACTAAATCCAGTTTAATACTGTATAAGGATTAAAGGTATTGTGACATGATGTTGGAAATTTGCATATTTGTCAGAACATATATATCTTATATCATTCAGCTCTGTTCGTTTTTGCAAAATAAATTATAAATATATTAAAATTTCATTCCAAGTTATGGTAATTTTTTCTCTGGGACACGCCCCTAAAGATCTGCGCATTTCCGCAATACGTCATCAGTGACGTGACAACGGGCAGAAGGCAGAGCCTTGCCCGTTTGTCTGGTGTTTTTTAACTGCTTGCCATACACATTCATTTCCTGAAGGATCGCCTCTTTTATTTGTGTAACTTGAAAAATGCCGTCACGTTGTAGCGCATTTGGGTGTTGTAATATCAGCAGTGATCAAGTGAGCCTTCACAAATTTCCAAAAGATGAGAAACTTCGACAAGAATGGACCAGACAAGGACCGGTGGGTTCCTACTAAGAGTCGTATGTCTGCAGCGACCATTTTACTGCCAACTGTTTTCAGGAAAGACCTGGTATAAAAGAATCTTTAAGATTACCAGTAAGATTCAGAAGTCTTTTAAAACTGGATGCTATTCCTACTATTTTTAAAAGAAAATCTCAGTGTTGGGCAGCGCTAATCCAAAAAGTAGTTCCGCTAGTTCTAAAGCACTTATTGATTTATTTAGGTCCACAATTTCAAAAGCACTTATGTATTACCAATGCTAGCGGACGCTAATGCTAACACGCTAACCGCCATTTTGAAGAGGGCAACTGGCAAAATAATTTTTTTAATCCAGCAGATTTGACCATTTGAACCGGTTAAGCTCAGAAAAAGTTTTTCTGAGCTTAACCGGTTCAAATGGTCAAAAAAAAATTATTTCGCCAGTTGCCCTCTTCAAAATGGCGGCCGCCATTTTGAAGAGGACAAATGGCGATTTTAATCCAGCAGATTTGACCATTTGAACCGGTTAAGCTCAGAAAAACCTTGTGCTATAAAGTCAGATAAGAAATATATTTTTCTCAGCAAAGAAATAATTGTTTTTACCGTGTTTTCATGGATCTTCTGTGGCCGTCGCGGCCGCCATTTTGAAGAGGGCAGTGGAGAAATACTTTTAAAAATCCAGACGCGTCGCATAGGCCGCTGAGAAACATCCATAAGTTCACCCTCCATGTTAAAAACTCTTCGTCTGACTCTTCGAAAACAAGCAATAAGGCTGCAGAGTAACACACTGGCTGCTAACTGAGAGCGCTCGCTCTAGTAAAGAGACTGAGGGGACGCTTTTTTGTCACGGACCACATCCGGCGCTGACAGGATATGGTCTGTTAGCAGTCGTCCGGGCCTGTAAATAAGTTTTTTCGGTTTTACTGATAGATAATTAGTTATTAGCGGTACTGCATTTTAAATAAAAATAGCGCAAATCCGCGTATGAATTATAAAAGTTAGTTAATCAACAGATTATTTAGCTACGCTATAAGCGGATTAGCGCATTAGCGCTACCTAGCGGTCGGAGGCCCACCACTGGAAAATCTAGAGAAGAAAGTGCCACAGGAGCTACCACGTCAAAACAACGCAGGGAAGCTACCATCGGAAGACTGTCCAGGAGATGAGTAAGTCTTTGTGTAAACATAATCGGAGGTGTGTAGTGTTTTAGATGATAAACTATATATTTTACGTGAGTTCATGTTGTTTTACTTTATACACTGTGAGTGTATAAAGCCAATTATCACGGCAGATTCTTTATGTTCGCTGCTAACAAGCTAGCCGAATCAGTAGCACACACACTTTTCTAATAATGTATTTTTAAATTATGTCTGCGCGATCAAGTAACATCAGTAAGTTTTTTTATTCAGGGAGGGTTTATTAATGAGAGTTTTGGATGATTTACTGTCTTAAAATGATAGATCTCAGACGCGACCGGGACTAAGCCGAGATAGCTGCTAACAAACATTAGCCGAGATCAGTGTTGGGTGTAACGCATTACTGTAATGACATTACATTTTTCAGTAATGTAGTAGTGTAACGCACTACTTTGAAAATGCCTGTAATATATTACAGTTACTAACAAAACCTTACATTCGTTACTTGCGTTACAATCAGGACCTTTCGGAGAATAGTTTTATTTATTTATTTTATTTTACCTTTCGGAGAATAGTTGTGGGATGAGGACAACGGAGCAGACTGCCACAGGGGGGAAACAAAGACGTACGAGATGACGTCGGAACGTCATACGTCGACGTACATAGACATATAAAGGTACATAGACATACATTGAATGAACAACAACATGGCGGAGGTGGAGGCGAACACGGCAATGTCATTTTATGGATGGAAGTATTCATATTATTTTTCTTTTGTCACGAGAAAGGACAAGAACATTACAGTAGTGTGCAAGCTATGTCTGGGCCACAACAAGACACTGTCTACTGCTGCGAACTCGACGTCAAATCTTTACAAGCATTTACAAAGACAACACGCTAATGCTAAGCTAGTTGCTAAAGAGCCGCAGAGGGATGGTGCAAGTTTGATGCCGCCACCGTTTAAGCAGGCTCGGCTTGAATTTCACCGCCAGGCAACCACTACAAAGGCTGAGGTAAACAAACTTGTAAACAAACATTTCAGATGTTTTATTTTTTATTTTGTTTTATTTTTTTAAAACAGAAGTTTTACATTTTGATATTGTCATACCTTTTGAATGGCACGTTTACATATGCATTGTGCTTGTTATGTAGCACTGCTGTTTTACTTTTTCATCAAAAATGAGTGTCAAAAAGATCTCTAATATCATTATTGAAAGATAAAAATTAATACAGGTTAAATCTCAGGTATTAGAGTAATCCGAAAGTAATGTAACTAAGTTACTTTCAGAACTGAGTAACTAAGTAGTGTAATATGTTACTTTTTTAAAAAGTAACTAGTAATGTGTAACTAATTACTTATTTTGGGTAACTACCCCAACACTGGCCGAGATACAGGAGCAAACACTTTGCTATTTATGTATTTTTATTTATTTATCAAAAATGAGTGTCAAAAAGATCTCTAATGTCATTATTGAAAGATAAAAATTAATGTCTGCGCAATCAAGTAACATCAGTAATATGCTGGTGAAGATTCTCAGTCGTCCAGGACATGATAAATCAAAAAAGGCGTTCAATACAAGATCAACTGGACTTTACTCTCCCTCTCACAGTCTCCATTGAATTGAGAAAGCTTATCAGATGATGAGCGAAACGTCTTCTGTTACAAATAAAGTCCAGTTGATCTTGTATTGAACGCCTTTTTTGATGTAACATCAGTAAGTTTTTTTATTCAGGGAGGGTTTATTAATGAGAGTTTTGGATGATTTACTGTCTTAAAATGATAGATCTCAGACGCGACCGGGACTAAGCCGAGATAGCTGCTAACACACTAGCCGAGATACAGGCCACATTGCTATTTATGTATTTTTAAATTATGTCTGCGCGATCAGGTAACATCTGTAATTTCTTTTTATTCGGGGAGGGTTTATTAATGAGAGTTTTGGATGATTTACTGTCTTAAAATGATAGATCTCAGACGCGACCGGGACTAAGCCGAGATAGCTGCTAACAAACATTAGCCGAGATACCGGAGCAAACACTTTGCTATTTATGTATTTTTAAATTATGTCTGCGCGATCAGGTAACATCTGTAATTTCTTTTTATTCGGGGAGGGTTTATTAATGAGAGTTTTGGATGATTTACTGTCTTAAAATGATAGATCTCAGACGCGACCGGGACTAAGCCGAGATAGCTGCTAACACACTAGCCGAGATACAGGCCACGTTGCTATTTATGTATTTTTAAATTATGTCTGCGCGATCAGGTAACATCTGTAATTTCTTTTTATTCGGGGAGGGTTTATTAATGAGAGTTTTGGATGATTTACTGTCTTAAAATGATAGATCTCAAACGCGATCGGGCCTCTGTTAGCGTTAGCCCAAGAACAAAGAACCACAGGAGAAGCTAACCCCACATAGCTACTGTGTAAAAAATAAACCGTGTCTAAATCACTTTTCCATTGATCGAGTGTCCAATAACTGTATTTGATGAATAATAACCCTTCAATTGCTTTAATACATTCAAGTACTAACAATAAGTTGTTTTTGTTCGCTGTTAAAAAAAATAGCCGAAATAACATGAGTTGCGCACACACTTTTCTAATAATGTATTTTTAAATTATGTCTGCGCGATCAAGTAACATCAGGAAGTTTATTTATTCAGGGAGGGTTTATTAATGAGAGTTTTGGATGATTTACTGTTTTAAAATGATAGATCTCAAACGCAATCGGACATGCTCCGCCATTATTATTTAAATGCGCGTTGGAGCGTGCCTTCCCGTTGTCACGTCACATGACGTTTTGCGGAAATGCGCGGATTTTTAGGGGCGTGTCCCAGAGAAAAAACTAACATAACTTGGAATTAAATTTTAATATATTTATAATTTATTTTGCAAAAACGAACAGAGCTGAATGATATAAGATATATATGTTCTGACAAATATGCAAATTTCTAACATCATGTCACAATACCTTTAAATCCTGTCACGTGTTTGTACCTTTGTTTGGTTACCCACTGTCCACTCCAGTTTCCACAGGGTCCTCTAAATATTTTCAACTGCAGGTATTTTTTTTTTTATTGTTTCCATTTGGATCCAAAATAATAATTAGCTTGAACTGCTCATCTTGGCTAATTTTAATCTTTACATCACAATTGATCCTGTAATGGTTAATTAACTAATTTAACTTGAAAATAGTTGGTGACCCATTTTTTCTGAGTACCACCAGTATCCTAATACCAAATTTTGAGAACCTCGGGTTCAGACTCAAGCCCAACCGATATATCTGTGGGGCCGATATTTTAGGCTGATACAGTAGGTGTTGGGGTACTCATCAATATCTGTGATTATTGTCCTATTATGCACCAATATAAATACTTCTGATTGTCACCACTAAAATGCTGGAACCAGCCATAGTTGAATAATGCAGTGTTTTTCAAAGTGAGGGCCGCAGCCCCCCCAGGGGATGCTAGGGGGCCTCAGAAAGCTGGAGAGAAGATCAAAAAAAGCAACAACAACAAAAAAACAGTTTTAATTAAAAATTATAATTTCTTAAATTACTATAATAAAATAAAATCTATTTTTCAATAATTATTTTAAAATATATTTTATAACAATATATTGAAATATTTTCACCATGCTCATCTTTCTGATTGGCTGCCAGTCAAATGTATCAAGATACTCTCCAAGCTAGCATAGCAAGGATGAAATGGAGAAGGTTCTAAAAAGACCAAAGAACCGACCAGCAGCCCTGCTGTGGTGGAAACTGCTGGAAAAAACAACTTGTGGTCAGTTAAAATTTGAAGGTATGAGGAAGCATACATTAAGTATGGCTTTACGGTCCTACAGAAAAATGGCCATGATTGTCCAAAATGTGTCCTCTGTCTGGAGGCCCTCGCAAATGAGTGTTTACAACCTTAGAAAGTTCAGCGCCACTTGAGTGGGACTTTAATATAGTGTTTAAAACATGCTAACGTTTTTATGCTCAGAAGCTGCAATCGGTCTTTTGCACGTGACGTCACGGCTAATGTCTTTTTGCACTTACGGTCGCCATGTTGGGTGTATACCGGTTCATTTAAACAGAGGAAGTCAGTGCGATACAGAACAATAACATCAGCAAAATGCAAACTAAATATAAAAATGAGCAGATGCCTTATAGAGAGAAACTCAACCTTGAAGCCAGAGAACGTTACATGGTGAAGTTAGCTTCAATTAGCAACATTGATCCTTACGAAGTAGCAGCTAAGGCATGGACTTCCTCTGTTTAAATGAACCGGTATCCATACAATATGGCGACCGGGAGTGCAAAATGTCATGTGTCTGCAAAAGACCGATAATTGATTACAGTACATGTATAGTGAATAAAAGTTAAAACATACTAAAAGTTGATGTTACTTTACATATTTTATAGCATTGTTAGTGGGTTTGCGAGGGGGGCCTCGGCCAGAAGCTAATGCTGTTTGGTGGAGGCCATGGCATGGAAAAGTTTGGGAACCGCTGGAATGTATCCAGCAGAGTGCACATGAAGACGACTTTCAAATCATGACTGTTCACTTGAGGTTTCACTTTCAGCACAGCTGAAGCAGGGAGCAATACTGTGAAACATTTTGCTGAACAGAACATGATCATTTTTTTCTAACTGATCTGTAAAACAAATCAACAATGATAAATGATCTTCAATCCTCCAATCTGCTTGCAAGTGCCTCTCAAGTTAGCAAGCTAACATTTAGATAACCTAGCGTAGGTTGTTGCCTTGTAAAACTTTATCCAGAACAATAAATCTAATGTAGCGGTAAATATATATCAGAGTTGGTAACGTTATCTTTGTTGTCCTCAATAAAATACATGGCTTGTCTGAAATCTTTACTTTTCTGCTAAGAAAAATAAACTACTGCGGTCAATACAAATTAGACCTTCACCATACGTGACTGTTTAAACAATGAACAGGGAAGCTGTTTCTTTGTTGAACTTATTATTTTTTAACACACTTGATAACTTTATGGTGAATAGTAGAGAACAAAAAATATAAATGCATGTTAGGAAGGCTGTTTTCATGACCGGTGCACCACTTGTAAACTCAGTGTGGGATTGGGTATAGAATGGATTTGATTAGCTTAGCTTTATGGTTGCTAACAGCTGCGCTAAATGAACAAGCCCTGCTCCACTCACTATTTTCTTATATTCTTGGGGGTAGACAAAGAAAAAAAAAAGGCCATTATATCAGTTATTGGCATTAGCCTTCTCTCAATATTGGTATCGGCAACAGCCAAAATTTCATATCTGGGCTTTTAGACCTTCACTGAGTTGGAAGTTACAACCTGCCAATTAAATTTAATGCTTTAAGATGAAAAAAGCCATTCTAAGAAAAGGGAAAAGCTGAAGCTAAAGTAAAAAATAAAAACATAAAATAAAACAGAAGAAACATGGACAAGAATATAAAAAAAATACAAATTTTAGTCATTTGTTGTCCGTTATTTGATAATTAATTTTTCTTAATGTTTTTCAGACAATTTTCAGATCCTCTAAAATATTATTTTAACCTCCCGCTTTTTCAAACGCTGAAGACTATTTGCTCCATCTGTTGGTATGTTGTGTTGATCAAACAGAATGAAAAGTCATTTGGATTTCCAGCTGAAAGAGAAAAATACAAGCAGGGGAACAGTTTCAGCCCTTCAGCATTTTTGATTTTACTGCATGAATTACCACATTATTATATTATTTATTATTTTCATCATTTATTATTTACTAAGTGTTTAAGTGAGCAAATATACGTAACGCAAAGATAAACAAATTCAGTGACGGTTTGTCTAAATGAGCTTTTGATAAATATTTTAAATATTTTTTTAGTTAAATAACCACAACATAATTACTATTGTCAAACAGAAAAATTTGAACTTTAATTATTAGGTGCGACTATTTTTATATTTCTTTAAATTTAAAAAGAGGAAAGGGGAGTGATGGTCGTGACAGGAGTGTAATGTTGACAGAAGAGGACAGGACGAGGAAGAAGGTGATGAGTGGCAGTGATCAGAGCTGCTGAAAACAGAGACGGAGCCTCGTGTTTCACGTTTAAACCTCCATCTGTGATATTAGAGCTTCACCTTGTCCTCAGAGGACGTTCCTGCAGGACGAACGACTGACTCACCTCTGAGCTCTTTAAACCCCCAAACTTTATTACCCTGCAAAGTGTTGGACAACAAGAGGGTGGGGACACTGTCCTGCATAGTGTTGGACAACAAGAGGGTGGGGACACCGTCCTGCATAGTGTTGGACAACAAGAGCGTCGGGACACCATCCAAAATCCTGTTGGACAACAAGAGGGTGGGGACACTGTCCTGTATAATGTTTGACAACAAGAGGGTCAGGACACCGCCCTGAATCGTGTTGGACTACAAGCATGTCGGGTTTGACTGTCTCTACATGTAGAGAGGACTGGTGGGTTAAAATGGCTTCTTTTAGTCTTAACACAGTGTATTATATTATATTTCTTTGAACAGAATATAATTCAGAGTTCTGTTGTAAACAGAACTCTGTTTAATCCAGACTCTGAACTGCATGTTTGAATCTGTTCACCGACGTCTCATTTCAACATTTTTTTTTTGTCCTGCAAATTATGTTAATCTGTGTTTTCTTTTTATGACAACATATAAAAAAATAACTAAACAACCACAAAACTCCAACTAAACAATTATCCTGACTCTGGAGGCAGAAAAAGTGGAGAGGACCCACAATGCTTCCCTGAGGAACTCCACTGAGCCATCTGTCCAATGACCTTTCTCCTCCTCCTCCTCTTCCTCAGCTCCTGCCCTGACCTCTGGGTTCTGCAGATGAGGCTCAGACATTCTCTGAACATGTTCTCCTCACCTTCTATGGGTCTGGGTACGAAGTGCGAGCAGGGTTTGGTTTTCTTCACTCGGTTCCCCTTCATGATGATCCCTTCTTTGTTAAGACCCAGGAACCAGGCCCGACCCGACTCGTGCTGCCGGTACATCGTGGACGAGTAGATGACGTAGTAGTTCTCAAACACGGATTCCTTAAACTTACACTCTGACGTGAAGACATCCTGACAGAAAAACAGAAAACACAGAGATTAAAAATCAGTTTACTCCTCTAAATCACTCACAGCCCACCTGTGACAGCATTAATAATAATAATAATAATCAAAAAAGGCGTTCAATACAGGATCAACTGGACTTTATTTGTTGCAGAAAACGTTTCGACTTCTGTCCAGAAGTCTTTTTCAATTCTGAATGAATGAAAGCTGTGAGAACGAGAAGTTTTATACAAGCCACGCACCAACATATGAAATTGGAAACTGAAATAACACCACAAAATACCTAACATGCCCATTCTATTTAAATTGACAAAACAAAACAACACATCACACCTGGGGGTTTGTAACACATACATGTAAATTGAAAGATCACACCTTAACAGTAGGAGGTTCCCTTGAGGTCTCTGGTAGAAGACACAAACTGTATGTAAATTGACAAAAACACCTCCCAAACAACAACAGAGGCTACTCAGAGAACTTTGTTAGTCTAATTTACAGACAAGGCATCCCTGCTCCCATCCGGTGTAAAACGTTTCGGAATCAAATCCAAAACTGAGTTATAGGTCTTAGACAGTTGAAATCTCAGACCTCCTCCTCTGTTAAGAGAAGGTTTTTCTCTCTTAACATACACAGCTTCCTTTACCCCCCTCTCAAACCATCTGTGTTCTCTGTCCAAAATTTGAACATTCTGGTCCTCAAAGGAGTGTCCCTTGTCCGTGAGGTGGAGGTGAACGGCAGAGTTTTGTCCAGAGGAGGTTGCTCTCCTATGTTGAGACATTCTTTTGTGGATAGGTTGTTTCGTTTCTCCGATGTAACGGTCTGAGCAGACTTCGCTGCACTGGACTGCATAAACCACCCCACTCTGTTTGTGTGTGGGGGTTCTGTCCTTCGGATGCACCAGCCTCTGTCTGAGAGTCCGGCTGGGTTTGAAGTGTACTGGGATGTTGTGTTTGTTGAAAATCCTTCTGAAATTCTCTGAGACTCCAGCAACATAAGGAATGACAATGTTTTTCCGTCTGTTAGACTTTTTCTGTTCATTATTGTGTTTAACAGATTTCCTTGCTGACTTGACAAACGCCCAGTTGGGATATCCACATGTTTGCAGAGATTTTTGATGTGTTTCTGTTCCTTTTCCTTCCCTTCTGTCTTCGTGGGGATGTGTTCTGCCCGATGCTGTAAAGTTCTGATGACAGAAAGTTTGTGCTCCAGTGGATGGTGAGAGTCAAACAGGAGATATTGGTCTGTGTGGGTTGGTTTTCTGTAAACTTCAATGTTGAGACTGTCATCTCCCTCCATATGCACCAAACAGTCCAAAAAAGGCAGCTTATTGTCGTTAGCATCCTCTCTGGTGAACTTGATGTTGTTATCAACAGAGTTAATGTGTCTGGTGAACGCTTCCACCTCCCTGGCTTGGATTTTGACACAGGTATCATCCACGTATCTGAACCAATGGCTTGGAGTTGTCCCCTCATACATGTGTTACAAACCCCCAGGTGTGATGTGTTGTTTTGTTTTGTCAATTTAAATAGAATGGGCATGTTAGGTATTTTGTGGTGTTATTTCAGTTTCCAATTTCATATGTTGGTGCGTGGCTTGTATAAAACTTCTCGTTCTCACAGCTTTCATTCATTCAGAATTGAAAAAGACTTCTGGACAGAAGTCGAAACGTTTTCTGCAACAAATAAAGTCCAGTTGATCCTGTATTGAACGCCTTTTTTGATTTTATCATGACCTGGACGACTGAGAATCTTCACCAGAATAATAATAATAATAATAACAAACTATGGGTAATATGAAATTTTTACTTATACAGTAGTCCCACGCTACTTCGCGGTTCGTTTATCTCGGACTCACTCTATTGCGTTTTTTTTAAGTATTGTACATAGCATCCCCCACCCCCACAAAAAAGTGCTGCCTTTTGTAGTTTTCTTTCATTAAGCCTTCACTATTTTAGACAGTCCAAGAACTAAGGATGCACTGATCCACATTTCTTACTTCCGATCCGATACCGATACTTAAATCTGGGTATCGGCCGATACCGATACTTTTCCGATCCGATACCATTCAGATATACTGTATGAGCCTGTATAATGAATTTTTTGAACTGAGACTATTCGTTTTAACATTGTGTAAGTTATACCCAATGAAGACACTCTGGGCCTTACAACAGGAAACTCACAAACTTTGACAGCACACAAGAGGCAGGTCTATATCACAGACGTCCTTCTCACTCATGGTGCAGCTGGAAAACTAAAATACCGCTAAGCATTATGGGAAAGACAACAAAATCCACTCCCGTAGTGGTTAAGGGGAGTGGACTGTGTTGTCTTTCCCATAATGCTTAGCGTTTTTTTTAGTTTTCCAGCTGCACCATGAGTGAGAAGGACGTCTGTGATATAGACCTGCCTCTTGTGTGCTATTAAAGGTTGAGTGTTTCCTGTTGTGAGGCCCAGAGTGTCTTCATTGGTTTTAACTCACACAAGGTTAAGACGGTAGTCACAGAAAATGGTGGAACATAAGTGCTCTTTGAAGCTGGATCGTAAATATCGGCAGGTTGGATCCAATATCCGATACTTAAATTATGCTGGTATCGGATGCCGATACCGATACCGATACTTGATCGGATCGGCCCCATCCCTACATACATTACCCAGAAGCCATCACTTCCCAGAAGTCAACACTGCTCTTTCAACCACTGCTTTCTGCAAATGGAGGGGAAGTTTTGCAGCAAAGTCAGAAGTTCTGTAAGGATGAGCTCACAGGACTGGCAGGAGGAAAGTCCTCTGAAGCTGAACTCATCCTTCAAATTGTATCTTCACTGCTGAGGAGCTGGGCTGTGACTGATCTGGACTCAGTGTGACCCGGATCCTGGGAGCTGCAGGGTTCTGGTCGTGCGGTGCTGGTCTGTACCAGGCCAGAGGTGGTGGATTAAATCCTGGGAAGCAGCACGCATGCATCAAGCTGAACGGAGTGCTTCCGTAATGCTGTACCGGGACTTTTTTCATCTATCGGGTCGGACCGGAGTCGAGCTGCTCCTGTACTGCAAAGCCTAGTACGCAAAATTTAGTAGCTCCTGTACATATTCATTCATTCAACCTTTATTTCAGTCAGGTAAATCTTATTGAGCTTCGGGGGCTCATTTTTAAGAATCATTTATATAAGTATATAAGCTCATTTATATAAGTACTGTATGTTGACAAAACTAGTAGGTTTAAGTGTTTAGCGGACCAATTGCTGCAGGGTAGGTCTTCAGAAACGAACCAAGTCAGAATAGAACAGAGTTAGACCAGAACCAGAGCTGCTGCTGTTCTGCAGAGCTAGTAAGTAAAATTTAGTAACACATGTTGTTAAAATGACGTAGGTTTAAGAGCTTAGAATACTCTAAGAGTGTGGGAAAGGTTTCTATATCCTTAATATAAAGTTTAATGTATTTGAACTTGGACTACTGTATCCCCACTTCGCGGTTTTTCACTTATCGCGGGGCTTCAGGGTACGGATCCCCCACGATACACGAGGGACTGTAATTCAAATTCATTGGGGGTGTTAAAGATTAATAATAACGTGTAAAACAAACAAATTAATTCAAGTTTTTGCTGTTAGTGATTTAAGTTTAAAATTGATAAAATATCTAAAATACCCATGGCTCCTTGTCGTTTCTTACTGCTCTTTATTTTTTTGTGTCTTTTTATTATTGTTAATACAGTATTTATATTCGACCAGTACACATAATGTTTTTAATCAGGGGGTCCTGCACAATCAGACACACTTGTTTCAGTGATTCAATGGAAGTCAAAGGGTCTTTTTTTAAAGTTGATCAACAGGGACAATCTATTGCCACTGTTTTTCCTCTTCTCCAGTCTC
>JBBPBX010000452.1:81704-126788 GCA_038048925.1 Garcialebias charrua | reverse complement strand
GGGGGGGATCGGAGAAGTCATGTAAGTTTTGTGAAATGCATGTAATGTCAACCATTGTATGATCTCCTGCTAAACAAAAAAACATATAAGAAGGACAAGTGTCATATTCTACCATCAGGAATGTTGAACCCAAGTGCTGGAGGATGACAGGAGGCATGTGGAAAATCAAAATTATTTATTTTACAAAAAGCAAAAAGCAGAAGCTTGCAGGTAGCATACACACGAATGACTGGGCATAGGATGGAAGGCAGAAACGCACTATAAGGACAATCCAGAGACAAAGATAAGACATAGATGTAGGATATAAGAGGAGGTCAATATTAAACTGACACACTTTATATATCTTAATTACTTATTCAGATTGAATAGTATTTCACGGATTCTTTTCTTTTTCAGTTTACCTAATATTTCTGTGATCTTTATGATGGATAAATAAACCATAAAGCCATTAAGTGACAGAGACGTTGATTTTAGTTGGTATGCCAGGAGACACTACCATTTATTTAAAATAAATCAACTAAAATCAACATCATTACACTTGATTGACTGATTTTCACTTTCTTGCAATTAACACATCAGCACATTTAAATGTAACACAACAGACATAAGTATTGAGTTGACATAAGTAAATAATATAAATAATAAATGAGTAGCTTAAAATGTAGTTACCAGCTTAGAAATTGAGATAAGAGAGGTTTAAGAATGAGAAAGAAAGGGAAGTTTAAGGAGTCATCTATTTTGAGTTTAACCAGAAATGACACTCCTCCGTACGAGAACCAGCTCGACTTCACAGCACAATCCAAGAAACATCCGCAACTCTGTACCTGTTTGACATTCAGTCTCGGATGGTAGTTGCAGAAGCAGTCTGAGCCTCACAGGTACTGGGCCCATGAAGTCCGGTCATACCTCGGTGTGTTCATGGATTCACGTGTCGTGACGCCTGCCTTCTTCGTCAAAGACAGTGGCAGCTTCTGGGTTAGTTTCAAAATAAAGCTTTCCTCCAGAAAGTCATAGAGAGCTTTTGCTCTGTGAACTTCATGGAGTCATCCATGAAGTTCCAGCTGATAAGTCAGTCTTTGGCTTTTGACCAAACTTAATCAGCTGCCAAGGCAGAGAGCTTTCAGGTCTCTGTCCATTCAAACTCTGAACGTTCACGGAAGCAAACATTTTTTCTAGAAGCGTTGAGACCAGAAAACCATTTCCTCATTGGTCCGTGGACCAAGAGGAGTGGGAAAACGTGAAGTGAAGACTCAAGGTTGACAGCAAGTCTGCTTAGATAAACAGAGGAATGTTTTGGGAAAGTGTCTGAAAGTGAAGAGACATTTCGACGCTTAGTTCGAGATTTAGCTGAACTCAACCAAAACAACTTCTGAGCAAGTCCATCCATCAATTTTCTTCGACTTATCCGGGGTCGGGTCGCGGGGGTAGCAGCCTAAGTAGGGAGGCCCAGACTTCCCTCTCCCCAGCCACTTGGAGCAGCTCCTCTGGGGGAATCCCAAGGCGTTCCCAGGCCAGCCGAGAAACATAGTCCCTCCAGCGTGTCCTGGGTCTTCCTCTGGGTCTCCTCCCGGTGGGACATGCCCGGAACACCTCACCAGGGAGGCGTCCAGGAGGCATCCTAACCAGATGCCCGAGCCACCTCAACTGGCTCCTCTCGATGTGGAGAAGCAGCGGCTCTACTCCGAGTCCCTCCCGGATGACTGAGCTTCTCACCCTATCTCTAAGGGAGAGTCCAGACACCCTGCGGAGAAAACTCATTTCAGCCGCTTGTATCCGAGATCTTGTTCTTTCGGTCACAACCCAAAGCTCATGACCATAGATGAGGGTGGGAACGTAGATCGATCGGTAAATTGAGAGCTTTGCCTTTTGACTCAGCTCTCTCTTCACCACGACAGACCGGTACAGCGCCCGCTTCACTGCGGACGCTGCACCTATCCGCCTATCGATCTCACGCTCCAGTTTTCCCTCATTCGTGAACAAGACCCCGAGATACTTAAACTCCTCCACTTGGGGCAGGACCCCCTCCCCGACCCGGAGAGGGCATGCTACCCTTTTCCGGCTCAAGACCATGGCCTCGGATTTGGAGGCAAGTCAATTTGACATATTATCTGAACTCTGACATCGTTAGACACCTTCATTGGCAGAAGTGACACAGTAATGCTTCACATTACAGTGTGCAGTGGAGAGCGTCCTGTGCGCCAGCATCAACGTGTGGCATGGAGGCTGCACAGTTGAAGAGAGGAAAGCTCTACAGAGAGTGGTGAAGGCTGCACAGAAGTCTGTTGGAGTCAGTCTCCCCACCATCACAGACATTTACACCTCCAGATGCAGGAAAAGAGCCACCTGCATCATGAAAGACCTCACTCACCCAGCACACTCACTCTTTGCCCCACTCCCCTCAGGACGGAGGTTGAGGAGCATCAAATGTAGAACCACTAGACTGAGGAACAGCTTCTACCCTGAGGCTGTTAGACTCATGAATAAATAAAAATAAAATAAAAATAAACACTGCAAAATATCACATTGTGCTGATGCTGATCTGTTTTCTTGTTGCTGTGTTCATCTGTGACCATCTGCTCATACAAACTCATGTTCGTGCTGCTGTTTATTCCCACTATATTAGGCTTAGTGTATTACTAGTTGATGTTTTTCTTAGTTAATTCTAGATGTTATTACTGTTTTTCTCTTGCATTTGTTGTTGGATGTAACTGGGACCCCGTGTACATAATCTCGTTTTCATCACATGTACCACATGCGGTGCAAATGACAATAAAGACTCTCTGACTCTCTCTGACTCTGACTCTGACTTAACCCATAGATGCACAAGTGGGGTCAAAAATGACCCGAGGGTTGTTATTCTTCAAAATCTCTGAAACTAAAAGTTTTTACTCTTCCATATTCCAGGTATTCCTCATAAAACATGTTTGTGACTTCAAGCCATTTGAATTTTTTTTAAATGTTTTTATACATTTTTAGAAATTGCAGTTTTTGTGTCACTACCCCAGTTTTTCATGAGTGGGGTCAAAAATGACCCCAAGCATTTCCTATAGAATCTCAAGGGTTTTCTTTGGGAACCTTTGATTCTTACCAACTGTGACTGTCAAGATACATTTTCTGTCTCATTTACACATCTGATACCTGCAGTCTCACCACAAGGAGGTCAGTTTGACACAGCAGCATACAAAGTACATGTATTATCTGCATTTACCAACTCCATGACTTTACTGTGATAGAATATCATGTTGGTCAACAAAGTAGACACTCTTAGCTAACTACAACATAATGTTAGTACTTAAGCTAGCTAACATTACACTAGTTTAGTAAGCCAGCTGATATTACTGCATTTGTTGTGTAGAGACTCACTGTATTCATAATTCCTTGTAACAAATGCAAACCTGTTAGGTAACCTATTCTATATTATTATATATATGATTTTATATATAAATTATTTTAAAAATCTGTATGCCTCTTTTAACACCAAGCCACAATTTACTGAGAAGTCAGTCAGGGCCTGCACCTAGGTTTAGCACCATCTCTCCAATAGATGCATGAAAGCAGTTTATCACTGAGAGTATATTAGAAGAGTAGCACGGTGGTGCAACTGGTAGAGCTGCTGCCTCTCAGCAAGCAGGTCCCTGGTTCAAATCTGTGTGCCTTTCTGGGTGGAGTTTGCATGTTCTCTCCGTGCATGCGTGGGTTCCCTCCGGGTACTCCGGTTTCCTCCCACAGATCAAAAACATGCGTTTGGCTGATTGGTAACTCTAAATTGACCCTAAGTGTGAGTGAGAGAATGAATGGTGGTTTGTCTCTATGTGGCCCTGTGATAGACTTGCAACCCGTCCAGTGTGTACACTGCCCCACGCACAGTGATTGCTGGACATGGGCACCGGCGACCCCCGTGACCCAAAAATGAAATAATAATAATAATAATAATAATGTCTTTTCCTGTCATCTGTGTATGTTTCCCATACACAGACGAAATTCGTCTCTGCATTTAACCTAACCACCACCAGTTGGTGCAGTGAGCAGCCAGAAAGCGCCCAGGGAGCTGGAGAATTAGGTGTGAAGCGGGTAAAAGATAATGGATGGATGGATAGTATATTAGAAGAGATGTTGACATGAACAAACATGGAGGGAAGAAAAGTCACAATAAGCAGAGGAAAAGAGTGGAAAATTCTAAGCAAACAGGAGCTCATGGCCTTCATTGGAGTGATCATTCTTGCACGGTGAGAAGAACTGGAATGTACCAATGTGTGTGCTCTTTGGGAGTTTTCTACACAACCCAAGGTACCCTGAACCTACCAACTGACATCACTGAAGCAACTGGAAGATGTGGAGTGACAAAAGTTGTAAACAAGTAACAGGAAAGAGGTACAGAGGGCCAACAGAAGAGAAAGAGGTGCCAGGTGTGTCCAAGAAACAAAAATAGCAAAGCCACCAATTGGTGCAGGAAATGCAGGACTACAGTGTGCAATGGTCACAGCCAAAAGCAAATAGTTTGTGACTACTGCACACTGTGAATAGAGAAAATATGTTTGTGTGGGCACATGTGAGTGTACAGTGTTCTGGTTGTATGTTCATTCTCTTTTTTGTCCTTCAGACAGATGGACATTCTAGCAATAATTTTTGAAGATTTTTGATGTTATTTCGTGTGAAAAAAATGATATAAAAAGTTATGAATAAGCATGTTAAATGTAAAATCAGTCTTTTGTTGACCCAAATATGATAAATATAATCGCCTTTGACCAAAATTAAAGACATCATTTAAATTCATTGTAAAAACACATTGATTATAATTGGGGTCATTTTTGACCCCACTCATGGAAGAATGTAGGTATTGGTCATTCATGCATCCTAGGGTTAAGGAAATAACACAGCATATAACATATGTGATCATGATATATTGTAAATTGCAACACTGCTCATGAATAAACACAGGTGATGCTCTGATTATATTTGTATTAGAACACACTCAAAGATAGAAATAGTCTCTTTTTGAGTGAATCTGTCCTTTGATTTAAACTAATAAAATAAATTGTGTTAAATGTCTGGTTATTGAAAGGTCAGTAAAGGTCATCTCTGGAACAGTTCAAAATGACTTCAGTTTGACCCTAGGTAGGTCCACTACATAGAAAAGCTGAATATATACACATACTGATTGGAACAAATAACAGACACCTGCTGTGATTAACATGGCACAGGTGAGACAGGGGCTGAGTACAAGGAGGGAAAACACTGAGAGCTGGAAACATGAAGACACAGACAGAGACAGGACCAAAACCCCACAGTGCCTCCAATTCAAAGGATGGCTCCAGACATCCCAAGGACAATCTACATCCAACTTGGGTGGGAGACAGGACAGGCATAGGACAGACCAAGACTGAGAAACACAGAGGAACAAAAGAACAAAAACTTACAGGAACAAACCCTGGGGAACACCAAACACATAACACAAAAACCCAAGACCCCAACTCAGAGTCAAGGTGGACGGTCAGGAGACTGTCCAAGGCAGGTCTAGAGATCATGCAGGCGACCTGGTGACTGTCCCCAATAAGAGTCAGAGAATCTTTATTGTCATTTGCACCACAATGTGGTACATGTGATGAAACATGATTATGTTCATAGGGTCCCAGTTACATCCAATAATAAAATATAAAATAAAAACAGTAATAACATCTAAGATATGATTTAAGAAAAACATCAACTAAAAATACACTAAGCACTAATATAATAGAAAATATTACTCCAAACAGCAGCACAAACATGAGTCTGTATGAGCAGATGATCATGAATGAACACAGCAGCATGAAACAGATCAGCAGCAACATGAAACAGATCAGCAGCAACATGAAACAGATCAGCAGCAACATGAAACAGATCAGCAGCAACATGAAACAGATCAGCAGCAACATGAAACAGATCAGCAGCAACATGAAACAGATCAGCAGCAACATGAAACAGATCAGCAGCAACATGAAACAGATCAGCAGCAACATGAAACAGATCAGCAGCAACATGAAACAGATCAGCAGCAACATGAAACAGATCAGCAGCAACATGAAACAGATCAGCAGCAACATGAAACAGATCAGCAGCAACATGAAACAGATCAGCAGCAACATGAAACAGATCAGCAGCAACATGAAACAGATCAGCAGCAACATGAAACAGATCAGCAGCAACATGAAACAGATCAGCAGCAACATGAAACAGATCAGCAGCAACATGAAACAGATCAGCAGCAACATGAAACAGATCAGCAGCAACATGAAACAGATCAGCAGCAACATGAAACAGATCAGCAGCAACATGAAACAGATCAGCAGCAACATGAAACAGATCAGCAGCAACATGAAACAGATCAGCAGCAACATGAAACAGATCAGCAGCAACATGAAACAGATCAGCAGCAACATGAAACAGATCAGCAGCAACATGAAACAGATCAGCAGCAACATGAAACAGATCAGCAGCAACATGAAACAGATCAGCAGCAACATGAAACAGATCAGCAGCAACATGAAACAGATCAGCAGCAACATGAAACAGATCAGCAGCAACATGAAACAGATCAGCAGCAACATGAAACAGATCAGCAGCAACATGAAACAGATCAGCAGCAACATGAAACAGATCAGCAGCAACATGAAACAGATCAGCAGCAACATGAAACAGATCAGCAGCAACATGAAACAGATCAGCAGCAACATGAAACAGATCAGCAGCAACATGAAACAGATCAGCAGCAACATGAAACAGATCAGCAGCAACATGAAACAGATCAGTAGCAACATGAAACAGATCAGCAGCAACATGAAACAGATCAGCAGCAACATGAAACAGATCAGCAGCAACATGAAACAGACCTCCTTCCATTATCAATCCATCATCATCTGCTTTTGGGTTGCAGGGGTAGCAGCTTTACTAGGGCATCAACTGCCACCTCTTCAGCTCTTCTAGGACCCCAAGGCATTTGCAGACCAACTGAATAATTAATAAGTAATACTTTTATATTTTTAAATTTAATTTAACACAAACCTTTAACATTTAAGACAAAATTTAACCAAATTGTTTTCAAGTCTGTAGCTTATTGTAAAAGCTGTTTCAAAGATCACAGTGTGATGTTTTACAATTTTAACATGAACCTGGTGCATATCCAAGGGCCAGTTTACACGGCGCATATTTTGAGTGTAACCGCTACTTTCTCTTTGCGTCTTTTCTTATCGCCTACACGACGCTGCTGGCCCCCCTCTTTGACTCCGATACTTTCCTGATCCTGCTCTCAAGGTGGAAGTGTTTCGTTGACCCCCCGTTGATAATGTAAACATCTCCTGCTGCTCTTTTGTGTCAACCACATGCGCGCAGCTCACACGCGCGGACAGTCTAGGGCAGGCGGACATTTCATGTGTCATGCTGCAAAATATAACAGTTTAACAATAATAAACATTATTTATGTTGGCGTGGGAGATGTTTAAATTTATCATAACTACAGTATCTATCTGGACTCGTTACGTTTTTTAAAAAGTGTGTAACGTGCTGTGAAAATGAAGACACCAGGTTTATTTTTTATTTTTTATTTATTCAGCACCACAAAGTTTACAACACAAACACTGAGAATTAAACTGAACACACTATTAAAACACGTGAACCGAACTGTAACTACGTTAATGAACTGGACTCTTGCTGTGTGTTCATCTGGACCCATCAGAACCTGTTGGAACGACAGCTTCTCCACCTGGCAGAAATAAATAAATAAAAACTCTGTTGTTGTGTGATCAAAGTAAACACAAGCAAACATTATATTAAGAACGTTGATTTACCTGCTGTAAGTCAGCTGTCTATCACGGACTAAAGTCCGACATCATCCTCATCGTCACTCGGTTCTGGTCCACAGTCCACTCAGCGTCTGGTGTGCAGCTTGTTAGATGAAGCGGGACCCACTTGTAATAATAATAATGAATTCAATTTATCACAATTTATCACATTATCACATTTTCATTAGTGAAAATCTCAAAGCGCTACACACATTGAATGCTACACACATTCATACACCGGTAGTGGCAGACTACCATGCAAGGTGCTTTCCAGTCCTACCGGGAGCAACTCGGGGTTAAGTGTCTTGCCCAAGGACACAACAACACATGGTGCGGGGAACCGGGATTCGAACCGCCAACCTTCCGATCGGGTGACACTTGGTGTCAAATCTGTCGACTCTTATCCAAAATCCAGCTTTAACTTGTTGTTAAGTTGTTGTTAGCTGAACTTTTAGCCCAGAAGAACACAGCAGAGAGCCAGCAGTGAGGCAGCACGCATGCGCAGTGGGTGAAGGTTCAACAGCACACATGCGCAGTGGGTGAAAGGGGGGGGGGCATGAGGGAGGGGGGAAATTCGAGCAGATCCGTGTCAACGCAAAACTTTTCACCTAATTAACATACCCACAAGTTCCGTTTCCCCCACACAGTGTCCGTGTAAACAGGGCCTAAATAATAAAAGTGAAGATATTTTTAATACATCTTTATTGTAAAAATACATACTAAAATGGAAAATACAGGGCGTGGTGCAGAGGTTGGAGACGGTGGGCCTCTGATCAGTAGATTGCCGGTTCAAGCCCCGGTACCGACAACATCAAAATATGGGTGGAAAAGGTGAAACACCCACACCTGCCTCCACCCTCATTCACCCCACCCTGGGCCCCTGAGCAAGGCCCTTAACCCCCACCATCTGCGCCCTAAACAGGTCTCTCTTGAAAATGAGTTCTCGTCATGGCTCAATGAGACTACCTGGATAAATAAGGGTAAATGGAAAAAACAAACAAACATGGGTTTAAAGCAGCTAGAGAAGGCAATGACAGGTTTAAATATTAAAACTCATGAGGTACTCCATTAGAGTCAAAAAAGGCATTCAATACAGAAGTTGTTCAGAAGTTGTTAGTTGTTCTGTATTGAACGCCTTTGATTTTATCATGTCCTGGACGACTGAGAATCTTCACCAGCATACTCCATTAGAGCATGACATCTCTTCCACCACATCCTGTGGCAAAGCCTTTAGCGTGTTCTTCTTCTAGTGGGGCCTAGTAAATAGCTTAAAGGATCAGTATGTAAGTTATTTTTTAAACATATTTCTTCACTCTGCCACTATTTTATGATAGATAGATGTTTGACAAGTAATCTCTGAAAAAACTATAGTCCTCTGGCGTCTCCCGGTGGTAATAAAAGCATTTATAAAAACCCACAGTGACCAGCCGTTAACCAGCCAATAAAAACAGAGTTTTTTTAACCAGCCAATAAAAACAGAGTTTTTTTAACCAGCCAATAAAAACAGAGTTGTGTTCATGTGGTGGAGGTGTCAGCTTCACACAGCTCATCCCCCGCCTGTCCCAGCCTGCAGCGCTGGGAGGAAGAGGAGCTAAGGAGGCGGAGTTGCAGGTCAGCCAGAGAGCAAGGGGGAGGGAGCAGAAGGCTTTCTCTGTTCAAAATGTTTCTAAGTGTTTTGGTCATACAGAAATCGCAGATAGCAGCTTTAAGGGAGCACTTTTAAGTATGATTAAACGCACAAGTTAGTTTTCTAGTTATATATATTGTTAATAGTCCCGCGGTGTGAGCGGTAGCAGAGTGCTACGTTACTGCTACTATGCTAGGCTAGGTCCTAGCTAGGGATGTCCCGATCCGATCACGTGATCGAAAACCGGGTCCCGATCACGTGATTTCAGACTCGACTCGACTCGGGCGTTACACACCGATCAGGGATCGGATATATATGTGTATATTTATTCTACACACAAACGGGAATAACTGTATGTTGTGTTACAGAGTCAAATTGTCTCGAAAAAGAACGTGCACAATATTTTAGCAACAGCGCCTGCCGTAAAGCGTGACTGTCGTAAAAAAGAAGTGGAACGCAGCATATTAGCTTAACCCTCCTGTTATGTTACGGGTCAAATTGACCCGTTTTAAAGTTTACATTTTTTTTTTAAAATAGTTAAAAATATTTTTTCTGCATGAAACTTTTTCTATTTGTCTTAATAGTTCCAATCAACATATAAATTGAAAATGATTCACTTTACACATTTGTACCACTCTCTGCGTCTACTTGTTACATCGATACTGTTCGGGTCAATTTGACCCGGCAGTCAAAATGAATGGTAAAAAGGGTAAAAACATTTCCAATTCTATTTGTTTCCTTGAAACTATGAGACATATTTCACTACACACACACACACACACACACGCGCACACACACACACACACACACAGCACGCACACACACACACACACACACACACACACACACACACACGCACACACACACACACACACACACACACACACACACACACACACACACGCACACACACACACACACACACACGCACACACACACACACACACCACACACACACACGCACACACACACGCACGCACCACACACACACACACACACACACACACATACACACACACATGCACACATGCATGCACATAAACCCACTTTCTCACTATTCTCTTTACTTCACAAGGAAACTGTGAGAAAGCAGGTGTTTATACAACTTTTGACGGGAACCTTTTCTGTTCCCGTGGGAAAACTCCACCCACACAAATCTTCATGACTCATTTGTCTTGATTTTAATGAGCGGGTCAATTTGACCCAGAACAGTAAATGTGTCTCAAGTTCAATTATAAAGATCACCCTTTGAAAAAAATAAAATAAAATGTAACATAAATTTTTTTACAAAAATCAATTTCAAGGATAATTATTGTTTTTTTGTGTGTAGGTTTTTTCAGCAAACATAAAAAATGTAAATCACATTGTTTATGTCCAAATGAGTTAGTCGTCATTATCCTTTATTTATGAGAAATAAAAAAAACATCATTGCACAAATATTGACTGACATGGTTAGTATTGGAGTTAATAATCAGATACAAAAAGGTTTTGGAGGATTTTTTGGGTTTCTGACACTATTACATGATTAAACACTCCCCGGGTCAAATTGACCCACGAACATTATTGCTGTACCTCAGAAACAAACATAACAGGAGGGTTAAGTGGTCGGATATATATGTGTATATTTATTCTAAACACAAACGGGAATATTATATTAACTGTATGTTGTGTTACAGAGTCAAATTGTCTCGAAAAAGAAAGTGCACAATATTTTAGCAACAGCGCCTGCCGTAAAGCGTGACTGTCGTAAAAAAGAAGTGGAACGCAGCATTAGCTTTAAGTGGAGGCAGCGATTTATTCGAAACACAAACGGGAATATTATATTAACTGTATGTTGTGTTACAGAGTCAAATTGTCTCGAAACAAAACGTGCACAATATTTTTGCAGCCGCGCCTGCCGTAAAGCAGTGACTGTCGTAAAAAAGACGCGGAACGCGGCAGCTTGATGGGATGCGTTTGCAAACTGTGAGTTATGTACAGTTCGTATTTCAAGAGGAGGTACAGACAGTTCGTATTTCAAGAGGAGGTAAGGAAAAGGCTGCATTTAACACAACAACCTAAGTTTCTTATTTGTTTACATGCCTGCTCAGTATTTTAAGTTGAGCTGCTTATTTTAAATTAGACATTTTTATTTCATACTGTTACACTAAACTTCAACGTGAAGAATTTTTTAAAAATCTTATTACGGTACTTGATTGTTCAATCTACCTCACAGAAGTATTCTGTTAAATATTAAGGTAAATAATATAAAAATTAAGGGACATCTAGATCTGTTTCTTTTTTTTCCCTTCATTTTAAAAATGTATTTTAGAAGTATCGGATCGGGACTCGAAATCGGCCAATTCTCAAATTAAAGGACTCGGACTCGGACTCGAGGCCAAAAAAACCTGATCGGGACATCCCTAGTCCTAGCCACTTGTCCTGTCGCCTAAATCTCTGTTGGAAGAAAAAAATCAGCGGTGCTTGTAGTCTGATAACATTTTCAGCTTGTGTGGAAGGTGGTGATGTTTTTTTCTGGGGGTGGTGGTTATTTTGTAATCAATGCCTCCATATAGCAGAATGCTTTGTTGCTAATGCTAGGTCCTAGCCTGAAACTCCAGTGGCACGAGTCGCGAGGGGAAAAAGCATTTGCTTGCATTGGAGAAGCTAGCTAGCTGCCAGGGCTGACTGCGTTGTCCAGTAAGAAAATATGATAGACTGTTGCATTAACGTTGTGTGGTAGCGGCTAATTTTAATCCACTGAGCTAATCACTGTGTGAGCTGACACAGGTCATGACCGTGCTTTAACTTCACATGTTCATGTTTGTGTCTCTTTCAACAGACAACACCTGCTACGCCTGACCTCATGGACAGACCTGTGTCCTCTGCTCTCTCCTCACCATCCTACTACCTCCTGCAGCTCCTCTCCATCCATTACCTGTACATCAACACATTGTGCCTAATCCTGATATGTATCCACATCAATGACTGCTGCCAAAACAGGAAAACACACCTGACCTGATGGATAGACCTGCTCTCATCAGGACCACACACCTGACCTGAACTCACATCTGGACTCCCATGTACCCATCATTCATGGTTGATTCATTGCTCAATGGCTAAGCAGTTCCATCTGATCCATGTTTGAACATGAGAACCACCTAATAAGCCTGTCTACCTCCACTTCAATCAAAGTAAGGGCATTTTCTTTTCTATGCTGTTTTTGTGCTGCTTCTAGCTTTTTAAAATTCCTGGACTGTACACTAAGGCACTGGTTTTTCATACATGATGGTTGCAACATGTTTCTGATGGATGTCAATTGCTCCTGATGATGTGATTTGATAATGATAGTTTAAAACTGTTTATGATGGATGTCAATTGCTCCTGATGGTTGAGAACTGTTTATGATGGATGTGCTTTGCTAATGATGGTTGAGAACTTTTTCTGAAACAACACTGAAGTTGTTTATATGTGAACACATGTTGGATCACCAGATTTCTTGCTCTATGTTTTAAAAGGAGGATTAGCTGAAAGTATTTACAAGACTGCAAACACAGATTAAAAAATGCCTCGCAAGAAAGCCAGTAATGTAGTTGAGGAGGAACTGGAGGAAATAAAAAAATCACTTAATTTTATGTCTGAAGAACTAAGCAAAGTTGTACAACAACAAAATATGTTGCTTAACTTGATGGAAGAAATTAAACAACTCAAGAGCCTTGTTAAAGAAAAGGAAAACACAATTATGGGATTACAGCAAAGGATTGATGAGTTGGAGCAATACACAAGGATGGAGGATATAGTTATAAGTGGGCTGGAAACTAAATACCGGTCTTATGCAAGTACAACAGCTAACAGAGATGGAGAGGATTCCTCAACAAAAGAGCTTCAAACACTGGAAGAACAAGTTGTTAAGTTTCTTGTGAGTAAAAATATTGATATAAACAATGCTAACATAGCTGCCTGCCATACTCTACCACGCAAGGACAAGAAAGCAAAACCTGGAATAATACTCAGACTCATATCTGTCAAGTCTCCCGTTTTGGCCGGGAAACTACCGTATTTTACCCCTCTTTCCCGTCGTCATCCCAAATTATTATTTTCCCGGAAATCTCCATCCATCCATCCATCCATCCATCCATTTTCTTCCGCTTATCCGGGGTCGGGTCGCGGGGGTAGCAGCCTAAGTAGGGAGGCCCAGACTTCCCTCTCCCCAGCCACTTGGAGCAGCTCCTCTGGGGGAATCCCAAGGCGTTCCCAGGCCAGCCGAGAAACATAGTCCCTCCAGCGTATCCTGGGTCTTCCTCTGGGTCTCCTCCCGGTGGGACATGCCCGGAACACCTCACCAGGGAGGCGTCCAGGAGGCATCCTAACCAGATGCCCGAGCCACCTCAACTGGCTCCTCTCGATGTGGAGAAGCAGCGGCTCTACTCCGAGTCCCTCCCGGATGACTGAGCTTCTCACCCTATCTCTAAGGGAGAGTCCAGCCACCCTGCGGAGAAAACTCATTTCAGCCGCTTGTATCCGAGATCTTGTTCTTTCGGTCATAACCCAAAGCTCATGACCATAGATGAGGGTGGGAACGTAGATCGATCGGTAAATTGAGAGCTTTGCCTTTTGACTCAGCTCTCTCTTCACCACGACAGACCGGTACAGCGCCCGCTTCACTGCGGACGCTGCACCTATCCGCCTATCGATCTCACGCTCCAGTTTTCCCTCATTCGTGAACAAGATCCCGAGATACTTAAACTCCTCCACTTGGGGCAGGACCTCCTCCCCGACCCGGAGAGGGCACGCTACCCTTTTCCGGCTCAAGACCATGGCCTCGGATTTGGAGGAACTGATCCTCATCCCGGCCGCATCACATTCAGCTGCAAACCGCTCCAGCGAAAGCTGTAGATCACGAGCTGATGAAGCCAATAGGACCACATCATCTGCAAAAAACAGAGAAGCGATTCTAAGGCCACCAAAACGGATCCTCTCAACACCTTGGCTGCGCCTAGAAATTCTGTCCATAAAAGTTATGAACAGAATCGGTGACAAAGGGCAACCTTGGCGGAGTCCAACTCTCACCGGAAACGAGCCTGACTTACTGCCAGCGATGCGGACCAAGCTCTGACACCGGTCGTACAGGGACCTAACAGCCCATATCAAAGGGCCTGGTACCCCATACTCCCGGAGTACCCCCCACAGAACCCCCCGAGGGACGCGGAAATCTCCTGTATTATAATATTATAAAAAATAAATAAAAAACATTCCGGTGCCTCTGTCACTAGCCTCGCGAGAACTGCCACCTGCAGTAGCCTTGGTGGCAGTTCTCACGATGTTAGGGCTGGCGCGGTCGAGAACAAACCCGGAAAAAGACAGAGATGGATGTAATGAGAAGTAACGAGGGAGGACGCGTCCCTGCCAAAAAAGTTACGACTTTGTGTATATATGTTTAAAAAATGGGACGGCGAATTTACTTTCCTAAAGTTTATTACGCATTTTTTAAGATTTGTAACTGCGATTTTAGTGTCTCTCATGGGGGAAGGAACGATGTCCGTCAGCATGAAAAATCCGTCAAGCACAAAGGTAGGCATATCAGATTGTGATCACATAACTGGTTTGAAAGAGGCTGATAGGTAGTTATTTTAGATTTCTTGTAAACCTGTCTTAAAATGTAAGGGGTCCTGGGGCCTCATGTACAAAGACTTGCGTGGATTTCCTACTGAAAAGTGACGTACGGTCAAATCCAGAAAAGTGTGCACGCACAAAAAAATCCAGATGTATCAAACTGTGCGTACACCGGAATCCACGCACATTCCTTTTGTACATCACAACCAACGTGGAACTGAGCGCACGTGAGACACCTCCCCTGACACGCCTTCATTTACATATGTTAAACAGATGCAAATTACTTCCTGCATGTGTGAAGGACATGTTTGTTTGATCCCTGCGCGATCAGAAATCATTTCTAGATTCAGGAAAATAATGAATTTAATATAATATGAGTGAGGAAAAAATCCTAAGTAAGAATAGTAATAAAATGTGTTCATCACACAAAGAACGAGTGATTGTGTGTCGGTATTTGTGTGTGCGCGCACCCTGCTTTGGTGCGCCAGCTCATCCATTCATTCTGAGTGAAAATATTAACTTTGCGCACGGGTTTATTACCATAATTACTGTAAACACAGAGGAACTTAGATGTTTGGTTGAACATAGATCTTTGTTTATTTAATAGCTGATATGAAGAAACGGGTCTGTGCGTCTCAGTGGAGTGTTTTCATGACATGACATGATGTTGGAGTCTCCAAACGCTGCGCGCCCCGCAGCCTTGTGCGCAATCTGTTTGTCTGTGAAGCTTTTACTCTCCTACAAGTTATATATGGTGTACTTTCACGTGTCATTTTGGAGAAATCTACAATAAACGCTGATTATGAATCACCTCCAGCTGCCGCACCGGTGAGGGTGCGCGCGCGCTCCAAAGCGCGACCACTCAGCCTTTGGAATCATATAGATGAGACATTCCATTGATCAGGCTTTGTGTGGACTGGACTGCCCTGATCGGCCTGCAGCTCCCTCTGGAAAGCTCAGGAACAGTTTGATCGCTGCTTCTGCACGCGTTGTGCACGGTTCCTGTGTTGCTCCAGAGCGCAGCAGTGCCAAACTGAAAAATGATTGTTTCTGAAAACTGCTGATAAGCCATATCCTAGATCAGAAGATTATATCTGTTTATAAATAAATGCTCTGCGTGTTACACTATTATATCCTCCAGTAAGGCTGAATGAATCCGTTCCTGTTGAATTTATTTTTGGCACAACTTTGCGCGTCCTTTATTTACTGCGTCATGTGGATATTTGTTAATCGTGTGTTTGGTGGGAATATTAATCATTTTCACATCATGAACAGTTAATAATAATAATAATAATAATAATAATAATAATAATAATGAATACAATTTATAACGCACTTTTCATTAATGAAAATCTCAAAGTGCTACAAGGTGCAACATAATTGAATGTCAATAAAACAAATAATAAGACAATTAAAATCAACAACAGTATCAGCTAAGATCAAAAGTAGAATCATGAGGAGTAGAGTATGCTCGGTTGAAAAGAAAGGTCTTCAAGCCGCTCTTAAAGTCAACCACAGACTGTGGGGCTTCAGTTTCTCTGAATCACCTGTAAGTGTCGCCAAAGGAACAATAACCACAGAAACGTGCGTACGCCAACAGGGGAGCTGGCGTGGAAATGTACTTGGATGCGCAGATATTCACGTTCATTTCATTTTTGTTACATACGGGGTTTTGTGTGGAAAGTGACGTGCGCAATGTTTTTGTGCGCACGCACGGTTGATACATGAGGCCCCTGGACTTTGGTTGGGCTAGTGCAGGGGTCTGCAACCTGCGGCTCTGGAGCCACATGCAGCTCTTTGGTCCCTCAGCAGTGGCTCTTCCAAGCTTTGATCAAAACTAACTTTAAACTGAATTTTATTTGTTCTTATAACAACAAAAAGGGCTAGTTTTAGCAGTTTTTCCTGTCATTTCCTTTGCAAATGTGTGAATACTAGAACTAATAGAAGGAGTAAAACATAAGTTAACTTTATTTATTCGAAGTAGGATATTTAATTTTTCCACAATTAAAATAATTTACCTAGACCTGCATAGTTCATTATTTTATTTTTTAATTGGGAAAGATCACATTATTTTTCCTTCTTTATGATAATCTGGTCTTTTTTAGTCTTAAAATGTAAAAATATCAACAAATCATTAGATATTTTCAGCTTTACAATGGCCAGAAAACTACCGGTCAGAAAATTGTCCTTTAACAAACTTAAAGTGGTCTGTGGGCCACCAGTTGAGAATCCCAGTTGTAGCCGGTATTGTGGCTCCGGAAACGTTTAATTTAGTGAACAAAGGGGCAGAAATGGTTATTTTGATCATAAAGGTTGCAGATCCCATGGCTAGTGGGATGGCTCGGCGTACCTGGCAGAAAATTTCCCTTATTTTTAAATCCAAAACTTGACAGGTATGCTCAGACTTGCAAACAGAAAGCATAAGATTGACCTTCTCAGGCAAGCAAAGAACTTGAAAGGAACAGGAGTATATTTAAATGAACACCTCACTAAGAGGAATGCTGAAATTGAAAGACAGGCTCGTGTTTTAAGAAAGCAAAACAAAATACAATCAACATGGACAATAAACTGTAAAATAATGATACTGTGGTGGACCACTAGGGGGCTCTACTCACACCCAGTGGACCGAAGGCATTACAGGATGTTTTATTGTGAAAGGTCCAGAGGACCGGATGCTGTATTGGATATATAAGGTGGTGTTGGGTGCTTCCCGCCAGTTTAGTAGGAGTTGATTAAAAGTGAAGTTCTGCAGCCTGTCTCCTGTGTCGTCTCTTCACCACCTCCTACACTGGTGACCCTCGTGAACTGAATATGTCGACATCTGACAACATCAGCCAGCTCTCTTCAGCTGTCTACTGCTGTGGAACCTACACAGGCGGCCCCGCTCGCTTTTTCGGTGGCCGTTAAAATCCCGGACTTCTGGCTGCACGCGCCTCAGTCGTGGTTCGCCCACATCGAATCACAGTTTGCTCTTCGCGGGATTTCTGTTGACGACACCAAATACCACCATGTGGTTGCTTCGCTGGATCCGCTGACAACCCAGCGGGTAATGAGCCTGCTACAAAACCCTCCTGCACAAGGAAAGTACGACGCCCTCAAGAAGCTTCTTCTGCGGCGCTACACACTCTCAGAGGCGGAGCGCGCTGAGAAACTATTTTCCTTCTCCGGTTTGGGCGACGGAACAGCCCTCGAGCTCGTGGAGAGCATGTTGTCCTTGCGGGGATCAGACGACTGCGAGTTCCTCTTCCGCCACCTCGTCCTCCGCCAGCTTCCAGCTCCTGTGCGAACCGCCCTGGCCAACTCCCCGTTTCTGCAGGAGAAGGATTACCGCTCGCTGGCCGAAGAAGCCGACCGCATCATTCTAACCGCGAGGACCTTCGCGGTACAGGCGGTGGTCCCTGGATCTCCAGCAGCGCCCGAGTTTCAAGCAACGCACACAGCGCCGGACGAGCCAGCGGTGGTAGCAGGAGTCGCTAGCCGCAGGCGGGCAGGTCCCGCTCTTTGTTTCTACCACGCGCGTTTTGGCGCCAAAGCACGACGGTGCGTCCCGCCGTGCAGCTTCAAGCCGCAGGGAAACGAGACCGCCAGCAGCCGCTAGCAGTCGCGGCCGTTGGCGAGAAGCAAAGGCTGCTTTTCATCGAAGGACTCGAGGTCGGGGAGGCGGTTCCTGGTGGACTCGGGGTCGCAGAAGAGCCTCGTCCCCCCGACTGGCTCCGACAGGTTGGCTGAAGGCTGCGGGCCGCAACTAACCGCGGCGAATGGCTCTCCCGTCAAGACGTTTGGCGAAAGGTTGGTGACTGTGCGTTTCCATGAACGGGACTTCCGGTGGAACTTTGTGGTAGCTGCTAGCTCGGTCCCTATTTTAGGGGCTGATTTTCTTTGTGCTCACGGGCTCCTGGTTGATTTAGCTAACAGACGTTTGATCGACGCTGTGTCTTTTTCGTCACTGCCTTGTGAGACGCGAGGAGCTGGGCCTTTAATGCATGCTAACTTTTTAGCTTCGGGTAATGTGTTTCAGCGTTTATTGTCTGAGTTCCCCTCGCTGACTGTTCCTGATTTTGCAAACACAAACACACAACATGGGGTCGAACATTATATTCCCACAACGGGCCCCCCGGTGTTCGCACGTGCACGCCGCCTCGATGCTACTAAGCTAGCAATCGCACAGGAAGAGTTTGCTAACATGGAGCGTTTAGGCATCGTGCAGCGCTCAAACAGTCCGTGGGCCTCCCCCCTCCACATGGTGCCCAAGGCAGATGGCAAATGGCGTCCATGTGGGGATTTCCGCCGCCTTAATAACATCACAGAGAACGATCGTTATCCCATCCCCCACATCCAGGATTTTTCAGTGCACCTGGCTGGGACCTCCATTTTTTCTAAAGTAGATTTAGTACGGGGGTACCACCAGGTTCCTGTGCATGTGGAGGATGTCCCTAAGACCGCTGTTATCACGCCTTTCGGCCTGTTTGAGTTTTTGCGCATGCCTTTTGGTCTTAAAGGTGCAGCACAAACATTTCAGCGGTTGATGGATTCAGTCCTAAGGGGTCTGTCCTTCGTATTTGTGTACTTGGACGACATCCTGGTGGCTAGCAGCTCGGCTGAGCAGCACTTGTCCCACCTCCGTGAGGTTTTTCAGCGCCTGGCAGCACATGGCCTGATTGTAAACACAGCGAAATGCCAGTTTGGGCTGCCAGTCATTGACTTTTTGGGCCACCGCATTTCCGCAAGTGGCGCCGTCCCGTTACCAAACAAAGTGCAGGCGGTGTCAGATTTCCCACAGCCCCAGTCTGTTAAAGCGCTACAAGAATTTTTGGGAATGGTTAACTTCTATAACCGTTTCCTCCCCAGGGCAGCACACCTGCTGCGTCCGCTCTATGGAGCGCTGAAAAAGAAAAAGCCCAACGACAGTGTTGACTGGACACCAGAACGCCTACAGGCATTTGGTGATGCTAAAGCTGCACTGGCCACTGCTGCCCTTTTGGCCCATCCATCCCCAGCGGCGCAAATAGCTTTAACAACCGACGCATCTGATGTTGCGGTGGGGGCTGTGTTAGAACAGCAGGTTTCCGGGGTTTGGCAGCCGCTTGCATTTTTCAGCCGTACGCTGCGGGACAATGAGCTGAAATACAGTGTTTTTGACAGAGAGTTGCTGGCGCTTTACCTGGCTACACGCCATTTCAGGTTTTTCCTGGAAGGCCGCCAGTTCACTGCATACGTTGACCACAAACCCCTGGTGTTTGCTATGTCAAAAATTTCTGACCCCTGGTCTGCTCGCCAGCAACGCCACCTCGCAGCGGTGTCTGAATTTACTACAGACATTCAGCATGTGGCTGGAAAATCCAACGTGGTGGCTGACTGTCTCTCCCGGGTGCTGATCGCTCCCGTGTACGTTGGCATCGATTTTTCTGCTATGGCTGCGGACCAACGTAGCGACGCAGAAATACTCGAGCTCCAGTCCGGCCCCACAGGCCTCGAGTTGGAGGAAAGGCAGGTGAATGACGGAGGTCCTCTCCTGCTCTGTGACGTATCTACAGGCAGGCCCCGCCCCCTGGTTCCAGTTTCATGGCGACGCCGCGTTTTTGACTCCTTACATTCCCTTTCTCACCCAGGTGTTAGAGCCTCTGTGAAACTGGTCAGCTCAAAGTTTGTTTGGCCCGGTCTGCGTAAAGCAGTTAAGGAGTGGGCAGCAGCGTGTGTTCCATGCCAGCGTGCTAAGGTTAACAGGCACACCAAAGCACCTTTGGAACCTTTCTCCATCCCAAGTCGGCGGTTTGATCATGTGCACGTAGACCTAGTAGGCCCTCTGCCTCCATCACAGGGTTTTACTCATCTGCTGACTATGATAGACCGGACCACCAGGTGGCCTGAGGTGGTTCCTCTGACGTCCACAACATCTGCAGTGGTGGCCCGGGCTTTTTTGTCTACCTGGGTTGCACGTTTCGGCCCCCCTTCAGACATTACATCGGACAGGGGCCCGCAGTTTGTTTCTGAGCTTTGGTCTACCATGGCCAAGGGTCTGGGGACTAACGTTCACAGGACCACCGCTTACAACCCCCAAGCTAATGGTTTGTGTGAACGGTTTCACAGGTCATTGAAAGCTGCACTTCGTGCTGCATTGACCGGTGACAACTGGATTGACCGTCTTCCCTGGGTTTTGTTGGGGTTGCGTACCGCAACCAAAGAGGACCTGAGCTCTTCCCCGGCTGAACTGGTTTTCGGTCAGCCTGTGCGCGTCCCCGGTGAGTTTTTACCTGAGGTACCCTCACCACAGTTCGCTCCACCGTTGCTCCATCTTTCACCTCAGGAGGCCCCTTTTCGTGTCCCCGGTCCGGTACACCATTGTTTACCGCAGTCATTTGTCCCTAAGAGTCTGGAGTCCTCTAAATTTGTTTTTGTCAAACACAATGCACACAGGACACCACTACAGCCTTTGTATGATGGACCGTTTCGAGTTCTTCAACCAGGTCCGAAACATTTCCTTTTGGATTTAGGGGGTCGTACTGAGACTGTCTGTATTGATAGGCTTAAACCAGCTCATGTTATGTCAGATGATCAGGTTGTTACGGCCCAAGCTCCTCGCAGGGGCAGACCTCCATCCACATTGTTAACGGACGGCGGTCCTTCTTCCGGAAACTCTCAACGTCCATTGGAGCCCGAATCTTCTGCAGACCCTCCTCGTAGCCCTCCACTTCATCAGACTGGTTCTGCAGGGCCCAGGTTCAGCCGTTCTGGTCGTTTGATCAAACCTAAAATGCGGGACTAGTGATGGACCTTACTGGGTGTTCTGGGGGGGCGTGTGTGGTGGACCACTAGGGGGCTCTACTCACACCCAGTGGACCGAAGGCATTACAGGATGTTTTATTGTGAAAGGTCCAGAGGACCGGATGTGGTATTGAGTATATAAGGCGGTGTTGGGTGCTTCCCGCCAGTTTAGTAGGAGTTGATTAAAAGTGAAGTTCTGCAGCCTGTCTCCTGTGTCGTCTCTTCACCACCTCCTACAATACGACTAAAAGGATCACCTGAGGAAGCCAAAGTTCTGATGATAAGGGAACTTAAAGACTTGGATCAGTACAAATGAAGTACTACAACATCTTGACTGGAATACAATCTCAGAAAATATGAAGGAATCGTTTTTTTGTTTTTGTTTGTTTTTTCATTTTTTTGTTTATTAATTAAATAATACCTGTATATTTATTCAAATGACTGGGTTGGAGGAAGACTACTTGTTCCCAATTAGAGACACTGAAAATAAGGAATTTTTAGATCATTCCGAGGACTTTGTGGCTGATGAGTCAGGCATAAAGACCACATAAGAAACGTTTAACTTTAAGACCTTTGAATATAGAGAACATAAAACGTATGACTTTGAGGATGCTATCGATCCAGAAAATAATTTCTATAACAACATCACCACTAACTGTGAGTATTACACCCACGAACAGTTTACTAATAATGTGAAAATGGAAAGTGCTTTATCCATCATCCACTTTAATAGTAGGAGTCTTTATAAAAACTTTACTAAAATTAAAGAGTACTTATCTCAGTTCAAAAAGTTCAGTGTAATTGCTGTATCTGAGACCTGGCTTGATAATGATAAAGAGTGTGATGTTGAATTGGAAGGATATGAGATGTTGGTTTATAACACTGCTGGTTTATGATCGGAAGCAGCTTCTGTATTTACGTTTTGCTGCCGCGGATGTCGCTGATTCGGGCCAGTATGAGCGTACTTCGGGACGACCCCCTCTACCCCCGTTGCTCGGAGACGAGCTGCCCGTTTACCTCCGCTCTTCTCACCAGCCTGCACGGAGAAATCGATCGACTCGGAGGATCGATATCACTATATCGATATCACAATATCGATATATATATATATATATAGTGATCGATATCACTATATCGATATCACAATATCACTGGATCTTAGATCCAGTCCCCCGGCAAAAACAGAGTAACATTGTGTATGCTGTTCAGTGTCAGGAGGGCTGTGATCAGTCTTATATCGGGGAAACTAAACAGCCACTGGCCAAAAGGATGGCCCAGCACAGAAGATCAACATCATCAGGTCAGGACTCTGCAGTCTACACTCATCTCCAGGCCAGCGGTCACTCTTTCAGGGATGAAGATGTTCACATCCTTGATAGAGAGGAACGATGGTTTGAGAGAGGAGTAAAGGAGGCCATCTTTGTGAAAAGAAACCGCCCATCATTAAACAGGGGTGGAGGCCTCCGAGTTCAACTGTCCCCCTCCTACAATGCTGTGATTGCTGGTATCACTCAGCCCTCTGTGAATAGCAAACAACCATCAGGGTGCTAACGATCCATTGTTAGGCTGATGGTCCTCCTTGATCATGTGAGCAGCTGGTTTCAGGCTGTCATCAGCCAACTGGTTGTGTAACACTGTGAGAGGGTGCTATTTATAAGACTGAGCTGAACCCAGCACCTCAGACTGAGGAAGTCTTTCGGACGAAAGACGAAACGTTTCTACAATTTTTTGCTTTGTTTTGTTTTTTTTGTTTTTTGAATGTCCAGAGGACCAGACTTAGCTTTTTTAGATTGCAAAAATTCTTCTTCTTGAAGCAGTGATGTATTGAATCTCCAATTTATATTTTTTCTAGTTTCTTTTTTATAATCTAAATATAGAGTAACTGGTGCATGATCGCTGACAGCAATGGTGTGTATCTTAGTGTCTGAAATGTTGGTCAGCAATGAATTGCTTACTATAAAATAATCTATACGAGAATATGAGTGATGCACATGTGAAAAGAAAGAATATTCTTTGCTATCAGGGTGAAAAGAACGCCATGCATCGCAGAGTCCATAATCATTCATATACTGTTTAACTATATTTATAGATTGCCAACTGCGTTGAGTTCCCACTGTATTCAGTCTGTCTATTTTGTCATTGAAACCAAAGTTGAGATCACCTCCCATTACCAGTGAGGAATCCATGTGCTTTGATAGAGTGGAAAAAAAGTCATGAAAAAAAGAAGCGTCGTCTACATTTGGCCCATATATGCTAACTATACAATAATTTTGTCTAAATATTGATAACTTTAATATTATATATCTACCGTGTGGGTCTATAACCTGATCTAATACTGTGAAGTTAATCCGCTCATTCTCAATCAGTTCATCTGGACAGTTTCTGGACAGAAACTGTCCAGATGAACTGATTGAGAATGAGCGGATTTGATACCTGGACTATTGAGAATTAACTTTCTTGACTGTGAAGTTAACATTTTTATGTATTAAAATTGCTACCCCTCTTTGTCTAGAATTATAACAGGCTGAGAATACATTAGGAAACTCTGAAGATTTTAGCTCATCTACAGTTGAGGCCAATTTATGAATTTCTTGGAGTAATACAACATCTGCCTTTAATCTTTTAATCTGATTAAAAATCCTATATTTTTTATGTTGGCTACCGGCTCCATTAATGTTCCATGTGACAAACCCTAAAGAACCCATACTTGTGCTAATGATAATAAATCTATACCACACCCACTATCACAAATATAAAAGATAACAATAGATCCAGACAAAAACATATTCCTTAATGAATAACTATATATGATTTTTAAATAAAGTAATTGCTGTTTCTTTTGAAAATGAATCAGGGAAGTTTTCATTCATAAAGTAATTGTATGGATATACAAAGACGTGTGTGAACCCTTGTGCTTGTGCGCTGATAATTGTTGAGTTAGAAAAATATAGACAAGAAAACAAAGAGAAATGATATACATGGAAACATAATTCAGATAAGAAAAAACAACAAAAACACCCTCTTACCACATCAAGTGTCATCCCACCTTGTGTATCACCACTATCTGAGTGTGTCCCACCACCGAGCTGTGCTGAAAAAAAATTATGTTATGTATATAATGATGTTTTTCTACTACATTAGGGCTTAGTGTATTACTAGTTGATGTTTTCTTAGTTAATCCTAGATGTTATTACTGTTTTTCTCTTGCATTTGTTGTTGGATGTAACTGGGACCCCGTGTACATAATCTCGTTTTCATCACATGTACCACATGCGGTGCAAATGACAATAAAGACTCTCTGACTCTCTGACTCTTTAATAAGAACAGATACTAGATTATTTTGTGTTCACTGAGTTTGAATTCCCAGAACGAGTTGGTTAAAGCAGATTCTCTTTGTTTTTTGCACTTCATTTTTTATGATGTTAATGGCTGGAAAGCAGTAAGTTTAATTTTTTATATCTATTTTTTATATTTATTTATTAACTGTCATGTGAAGTTCAGACAGTAGTTAGGAAGTTTACTTAACTTGTATACTATTGTGTTTATGAAACAAGAAAAAATAGAAATGGTGAAAAGAAAAGTCATACATTTGCTTGCTTTATTTAATCTGCTTTAAATAAATCTGACATTGTTTATTATAAAACAGATTGATTTATTGCTTCTGTTTGTTGAAAAATACTTGAGAAGGTATTCAAAAATAATCGCATTTTAAATCGCAATCACAATTTATAGAAAAAAAATCACAATTAGATTATTTTCCAAAATCGTTCAGCCCTAATTAGCAGTACCTTTGAGGGTACCACCCCAGTGACAAGCCAATGTACCCTTTAAGGTACAATCGAGTACTTTTTTTCTGACAGTGTAGTCCGCCGACCGGAAGTAGCCGCCAACCCCGAAGAAGAAATTGCCGCCGAAAACCAACGAAGAAGAATCAACCGGAAGTGTGCATCCCCGATCGAAAGCGTGGCTTAACTTTAATAAAATGACCAGTCAGGTCAGTGCAACACTTGCAATAATTTTCTATCATGCAAAGGAGGGTGGAGAAGTAAAATAGTGTCCCGTCTTTAACGCACTCCACCAGATTAGTTTTGCTTCGTGTCCGACCGGAAGTACAGAGTGGTCCGTCTGCAAAAGGCTCCGCCGGACTTTTCGCTACCTCTTCGGCTCCATCAGGTAAATAAATAAACTACAAACTACGTCTCATACCAACATTAAGGCAGCTAACAAGTTATACTCCGCTTAAAGTGGTAAATCAGCTCAAATACAAACACAATGCTAAAGTTAGCTCGTATTTTTTTCTTAGATAAACGACCTGAAATGGCTTCATGGTGTTCACCACACTGCATCCAAGGTAAATACGTCAGTGTAACTGAATGAAGAGTGTCACAGAACAGTTACAGCATATATAATAATAATAATAATGAATTCAATTTATAACGCACTTTTCATTAATGAAAATCTCAAAGTGCTATATTGTGAGAAGGTTGCATCCCTTTTCAGATGTGGATTTAACTCCTGCCATGGATTGCACTTACATTGCACTCAGACACATTACTACTATAGTTAAGCAAATCCAACATTTATTAACATTCTTAACCTATTTAAAGTTATCTCAGAGTCTTTTAAAAATGTTTTAATGTCTCTAGTTTTCATTATTATATAATTTCTGTTTATGTTCTCTTTCATTCCATTATGAGTGAATGTCACAGTTTGAATAATTATTGCTGGGTTGCAGATGACGTAGCAGTGACGTCACAGAATGCAGTTGGGGGTCCGGAAGTAAACGCAGCCGTTTCCTTCTGTAGCAGCGACCACTTTGTAACAGGTAAGGATAGTATCATTTAAATCGTTTTTTCAGATATTTTATTGGACAGTTACTAGAAAGACAGGTAAGATATGTTATGGCCTAGCTTGTGTAGTGGTTCAACACTTGGTTGTTCCCAGAAAAAATCCGATAGCCTATATGCCACGGGTTAGGGTTACTTCCGTGACGTACTTCCGGCGAAATGCAACACCTACCCGCCACTTCCGGTTCCCATCCACCTCCGTTGTTGCTAGCGTTAGCTCCTAGTAGCAAACCATGACAACGACCCGAAACGGGAAGCGGCCGCGCGCTACCGGCACTACACGTGAGTACCGTTGTGTCCGCCCACCGGTGGGAACAGCTGTTCCGCGGGGGGGTTTCGGCGAACATTTATCGCGGCTATCCGTAGGGGGAACGTCGCCATAATTTTATATGGTTTTATATGTGTATAGAGTTGTTATTGGTGTGTATGCCGATGTTTTATTAATTGTATTTAGTCATTTATGTTCGTGTCTTTCCCGCTAACCGGAAGTGCGCCGTCTGTGTAATGACTGCGGAGGTGCTGGAACGGAAGCCCGTGGCATATAGGCTATTAGAATGCTAATGTTGTTAGCGGTTAGCTTAGTGCTAGGAAATGCATTTATGTGTTTGACTTTAAAGTGGCGTCTTATATTTAGGTTGTCTGAGTGCAGCAGGTGATGTACATTCCCAAGACTGGGCCCCTACTGTTAACCTGGGGTACCAAAGAAGTAACGAGAGGATTGGACAGAAGCATCCCTCCGACGCGGGGAAAGAGCTAAGGCCCGGAAGCTTCTCTGCACTGCCACTGAAGCCAACAGTCTGGAAGATGAGCTCTGTGAAGAAAGCTTACCAGCCCCTGAAAATGAACGATTCAAAGGTAAAATAATAATAAATAAAAATACTATTTATTTATTTATAGAATTTCTGAACGTAATTTTTAATAATTAAATATTTGCAGATGCAGAATGCCAGACGGATCTAAGCATGGTTGACCTCACAAAGCTGGAGGATGCAGTGAAAGGCTACACAACTGAGATCTGCGACCTTAAGGAAAAAGTCTCAGTGACTAAATTTACTCCTGAAACCTTCCAGAACAACGAGAAAACAAAGTTTTATACGGGACTGCCCAACTTTTTAGTTTTGATGCAAATTTTTCAGCTCTGTGAACCTTACATCAGCATGTCATCACTGTCAGCACTCTCCAAATTTGAGCAATTTATTATGATACTTATGCGTCTCAGATTAAATCTGCAGCTTCAAGACCTTGCCTATAGATTTAATGTGTCAAAAGCCACTGTGTCTCGAATTTGTTTTAGAATGATTCATGTTCTCCATGAAAGATTAGAATTCTTAATAGAGTGGCCTGAGCGACCAGTAATTCAATCAACAATGCCCATGTCATTCAGAAAGGCCTTTGGACTTAAGGTTGCAGTAATACTGGACTGTTTTGAAGTATTTATTGAAAAGCCTACCAATTCTTTAGTAAGAGCACATGGCTGTCAAATCCACTGACTCACAAGCATTGGTTGACAAAATTGCTGTAATTTGCTGTGCACTGTCCAACATCTCAGAATCTGTTGTCCCTTTGGAGTAATCCCTGTTCGTTTTGGAACAAATATTTTAAGTTTAAATTATTATACATGTATTTATCATTTGAAGTAAATCAAAAGTAAATTAAATTACTAATACTGTTACAGACCATATTTGTACATGTTAACTATTCAGGAAGAAGACAAAAAATTTACCCAATAAGGTTGAATATTTTTATTTTATTCAATGAACTCCATAACCAATCTTTGTGAATATTGGTCAGTTAAAATGACATGAGTTTTGCTATTGAAATAAAAACATTTTTCTGAAGTAGACTCATTTTGCAACATTTGTGACTTATGACATTTGTATGTGCTGTTATTTAACATATTAGAACACCTTTGAAATTCACAAGCTAATCTCATATTGATTTAAATATATCATTTGATTTAACATACTTAACTTTTCAATTAAGATTATTGTAAATAAAAAACAGCTGTCATGACATGTAACAACATCACATGACCCTTCTGCAGAGTGCTTGCTACAGGTGTAGCTGAAACATGTTATGGTAGTGACAAATGTTTTTGGGGAAAAAAAGAGCAACTGTTTAAATTTGTATAAACTTTTCAAACTCCTTTCATCAACTACTCCAAATAACATTCTTGATTCTTAGATTGGTTAGTCACGTGTGAATTTCTGTCCCAGGATTTCAGGTAGGATGCAATGTGTAAAATACTGCTGAATTTTGGGAACTGCTGTTTCCCACAGCTGGTCATCTGGCAGAATTCTTTCCACATAAATATCATTTTCACTCCATACTACAAAATCACAATATTGTACATCCACAATGTGAATCTGAGCCTGGAGCTGATGGTAATAAGGATGGTTCCTATCCAGTTGTACAGAATCTCCAACCTTGACGAGACAAAAACCAGGCTGTCCAGCACACATCCTCAGACTGACTTCATGCTGTTTGCTCTGTGGGCACTGAAGGACAAGACAATGAAACTTAGACATGAAAAATAAATACGGTAGTCTCCAAAACATTTCAATATGATACTTTTTTAAAGATTGTGTTTCACTCATTTCACTATCCAACACCAATGTTAGAAAATGAGACTATATTTATGTCTCTGTCAACCAGGTGTGTTCCACAGGTAAGAATGTATTAATCTGGACTAAGTTTTAAAAGGTGATGGAAAGGTCACACATTTTTTAACTGGAAACAAGGCAACATCCCACAAACGGCAAGACCATCCCCAAAACTACAGCTACATGCTGTGAAATATGCAAACAACAAAGATTTGAGTAAAAAATTATAATTGTAACATTCATACTGTGAGGTGCGCAAAGTCTGCAGTGCAGTAGTCCAAACCTTTTGAGAAATAAATTTGACCTTGATTTCACACACCCCATATGAGTCACATGAAACGACTCCATCTGGTGAGGCTCCCATGTATGGCCACCTTGAGTTTAACCACAGCCCACTGTCCATGCAGGAAAACCCCTCATGGTCCGTACACTGGAGTTGTTCGTACTGTTTTCGGGCTGTTGCTTCAAATAGGCTCTTTGCACCTACGGCGCTGACGTCACATCCGCCTGAGCGGATGTGGCTCGCTAGCTTCCGCTTTGAGGAACTTAGACAGCTAGAAAAGAGAAACTCGCGTTTCAGAAGCAAGTTAAACATTATCACGAACACTGTTGTGTCCCTAAGCATGCTGGTGTAAAGGTCTTTTAAGTTTCCACGGACCTTTTTTTTTTTTCGGATTCTTTTTTTTTTTTCGGATTCTTTTAATTTTCCACGGAGGATCCTCCAGACACAGAAAATTGCACGTCTGCGAGTTCACATTGAGCGTGCAATCCGAAGGGATTGCACATATACACATGTATGTGTATATACACATATATATTATGTTTATATACACATGTATATAAACATATATATTATGTGTACTGTATATGCACATATATGTGTATATACACATATACATTATGTGTATATACACAATATATACGTGTATATATATATTATGTATATATACAGATGTGTGTACACAGTATACACATATATATTATGTTTATATACACATGTATGTGTATATAAACATATAGATTATGTGTATATGCACATATACATGTATATACACATATATTGTGTATATCAAAGTCAAAAGTCAAAGTCAACTTTATTGTCAGATCTGCAATATGTACTGTACAGGACATACACAGGACCGAAATTGCGTTTCTCTCAGTCCCTCGGTACAACAGTAAACATCTAAACATATATACACAATATGTGTATACATATATAATATTATGTGTATATATACATATATATTATGTGTATATATACAGATGTGTATATTGTCAAAATATGCAGGACTTTTAGGTTGAAAACAGACTTATACTGCTACAAAAATCTTTACAACACATATACACACCCATGGTAAGTTGCCTTTGGCACAGGGCTGAGAGCAGGGTGTGATGGTATACTTTTTATCCCTTGGTGTTTGACCCTGGATTAGTTTAATTTTTATGGCATTTTAAACTCATATGTTTTTTACTTTTTATATGCTTTGTCTGTATTTTGGTAAACCATCTTTGTGTTATTGCATGGCATTTTTGGTTAACCCTGTGCTATAAGAAATATAAGATTGAGTCAGGCCTCACATTAACACACGCTCAAGGCAGGAGCAAGACAGCCAGGCCTCTTCGTGTTTCACAGCTGCAGAAAAGAGTCAAGTCTGCTCGGAGCAGAAATATAGGTCAAGTAGATAAGAACGCAAGAAGGCCTCAGAGGCAAACCTTTCTGCTGTTGGTTTTGCTGTGTTTTGCTGTGTTGTCATATAGAACTCCCCAAAATAAATAGAAAGAACACTTTGTTAGATGAGCTGAAGGCCTCTTAAAACAGAGCTCTGTGATTCAAGGCCTGTTAAAAATGAAAAGAGTTTTTAAAGCATTTAAAACAAAGATAATTAAAATAAAATGTAATCTTTGAATGAGCACTTTTTGAACCATGCTACAGCAGCCAGACACAGAAGCTCTAACGCACACACACACACCCACGCGCACACGAGCACACGCACCCACACACACATACATTTTAGTGTGAGGAGCACGGTCTCTTATCTTAAACACAGCTGAGACACAGGAGAAAGTCAGGCCTTGGTTCAAAAGAAAAGAGAAAAGCTTCAGATGGGAATGTGAACTTTTGTGAAACAGAATTTTATTGAAGCAAAATGTTTTCTGTGCATCATATAATTAGCTGGAGATATATGATTATGTATTGACAGTAAAATGTATGTTCTTTTATGTTTTCTTTTATGATTCACAGCAAACTAAAAAATGCTTCACTGCTGAGGGTTGAAAAATATAGTTTTGAACATTACATAGCACGTTAAAAGAGTGTTTTTCCACAGTTTGAGTAAATTTAGGTAAAAGTTGAGGATCTGGGTGAAAGTTGAAAATTTCTTCTGACTGAAGAAATTGGAACTTTGCCCAGATGACAGATGGCATTAAGTCATTTCTCTGCTGAGGGAGGGTGACAGCTGAAAGAGACATTATGTCATTGTTCAGTGAGGGCTGAGAGGAGGTGTAAAAAGTTACCTCATCAATAACCAATGAAAAAATAACAAAATGACATGGTTGTCTAGAATAGGGGTTGAACGAGTACATAATTTTTAACCTCGACATTAACATAAAAAAACTCGAACGACGCTCGAGTAGCCGATGACGTCACAGTGTCTTACGATGCAAAATAAATAAATAAATATAAATGCCTAAAAACGTCTTTACAAAAAGAAAAAAAAGACCAACAAAGCATTGGGAGCATTTATTATGCTCCTATCATTTATCATACTGCACATAAGTCACAGGAAAAACAAAACTATTAGTTATATTAATAATATTAAAAGTGAAAGTATAAGGCGATGAAAACCGAAACTTAAAAAACAAATGGGGCCACAGCCACACCGTACCACCGCCTGCAGCTGTGCAATTTAGGTTTACTTTTAGAGATTGTGTTTATAGATTTTTGGTAGCTCTAGAGAGATGAATATTTGTTTTTTTTTGTTTGTGAAACGAGAGACAGGAAGCCGTTTCGGCCGTGTTATAATATGGGACCTGCATTGCAACACTGCCCTCTGCTGTCACAACAATCTACTACGGTGTTCATAGAAAAAGAACGTCAACAGGATGTTTCAATGAGTGGCGCAATTTATACAATTATAAACTGTTTTACCTTTTTGACAAGACGGCCTGCTCCATTAACATCCGTGCGCACACAGGAATCCATTTTGTAGCGTCTACTAAAAGCTAAAAGCTGCCCCGCGCGCTGTGAAATGTGAAATGTGACGTCACTACGGCTACCCGAGTTGGACAAAAAAGCCTCGATAGAAGTCAAAGCACTCGAGTTGTCGAAAACTCGGGTACTCTGTTAATGCACTAGTCTAGAATAGTGGGGGTCAAACCCTTTTCTTGACTATAAATAAGGCTGTCTGAGAGGAGAAAGGGGCTGAAGATTTTTTGAAGACCATTTGGATATTACTGGACAAAGACGGACGCTCTGGAACTAAAGAAGAAGATAGAATATTCTAAAAAGACTCTCCTTGGACAAAAAAGGAGATATTTTTGCTTCAGCCTGGATCCCTTGCTATACTTCTTCAAAATTGGATTAATCGCAGAGCTGGAATATAGCCTCAAATCTTGATTCAGGATTGAGGTATTTTTTCCTTACCTTTGGTAAATAGCCCCTGTGGATTTGCCGAACAGAAGGTAAGGAAATATTCCCATTCTTGTCCAGAGCATTAAAATTATATTAAATATAGTATAACAAGCAACAAGACTGCTACTATCTGAAAACAGAAAATCAGTTACAAGGATAACTTTGTTTGGTGAAAAATTTGATGAATTTTAGAAGAACCGAGCGCTGACAGGCTGTTTATGTTAGTGGAACACTGTGTACTTTTTATCTCCGCTCTGCTGTTGAGGGCCTCACGGCAGCTCGACTGAGCAATGATGGATTAAAAGCCGCTCTTTTGTGGAATACTATTTTTCCTGATCTAAAAATATTTTTGTGGAACAAAACAACATCTTTTGATAAGATTCAACAATAATTATGGAATACAATTGGCTGAAGTTGCTGAAGTCATGAGGAATTAGTTGAATTTGCTGGATACTTTAAGAAGATTGGATTGATTCAAAAAGAGTTTACTCCAGGACGAAAGAAGTGTTTTTGCGGCATCGGGATCTGCTCTGACGGGTCTTGGCTTATCAGCTTGTTTAAGCTAAGGGAACACCGCTTCTGACGCCCTGGTTGTCAGTACCGCAGAGCAGATGATGGAAGACCTTGAGGAATTATATTGTGGAAAGAAGACTTGGATTGATGCCTGCATTCGGAGAGCTGATTGATTTTAAATCTGGAAAAGTTTAAAGAGAAGTTTTGTGCGTCGAGAGATCAGACTGCAGCGAGCTGAATGTTTGGAAAACAATCTTTGATGGATTAAAGCTGATTTTGCTGAAGGGATCCTGAAGATTGGAAAGTCAGTTATTGTTTTCGGGTCACCCGGTCTGACCACGGAGTGAGACCTACCAGCTGGAAGCTGACTGACCTTGGATATTCGGCTAGGAGAACACGATGTTCTAATTTTAGCCTCAGGCCTGCTTTGAAGGCCTTGTTCATCAGCATCGCAGAACAACTGAATGGATTACAATATCTTTGAATGGATAACACTTTTGAGGAATAATTGATTTTGCCTGGGAGGATTACCAGATTTTTTAGCCCTGAACAGTTTTGATGGATTACAACTGGGATTTTTAACACGACAGAATTACCTGGAGGTTTTTCTGTGGAATTACAACGAAGACTTATTCAGTCTGCTGGAAGTGCAGACTTTCCTGACTGGATTATAACAGGATTAAATGAAGATTTCTTTGGTGGGATTACAAAACAAGTTTTTCCTAAAGTGGATGATTACAAAACAAGTTTTTCCTGAAGAATTAAAAACACAAGCTTTTCCTATGTGGGATTAAACAAAGATTTGTCCAGTTTGCTGGAGTGCAGACTTCTGATTGGAGTACAACAGCATCACCTGGAGGTTTTTCTGTAGAACAACAACAAGATTTCCTGATAGGATTAAAACAAAGTTTTCTGGTGGAGATAAAAACACAAGTTGGAACACACCAAGATTACCTGGATGGATTAAACTTGATCAGAATCAGATTATTGTAGAATAAACCAACATTTTAGAAGATTATACAAATTATTGATTGGAGTAGAACTCAATTCAATTAAAGCTAAAAACACATTAAAGCCCAGCGTGTGGAAGACATCTTTGGTGAGCTGTGAATCATTTAACTCTCTTAAATGCAAATCATGTAACCTGATTAAATCTTTTCTGTACTTTCCAAGATCCTAAAATTTATTAGGCCGGAAACAATTACAATCTACCAGAGGTAAGGCTGTCGTTTAATGCATGTTTCTCCGGGAGATACGATCTGACTCCATTCTGCTAAGTCAGGCTATCAAATCGGAGTGGGACTAAGGATGTGACATGTCAGATGAAGACAGTGAACAAGCCTAAGTGAATTACCTCGTCTCAGACTTAATTCTAACTAATCTTGAGACATATCGGGAAATACTCGTGTGCAAGGATAAAAGTTCAGGACCCGTTACCGGAGAAAGGCTGGAGTGAGGACTTGTTGCAAGATCCTGCGGCTAACCTCACTCACGTAGAATTAACAATATACACAATATATATGTGTATACATATATATTATGTGTATATATACAGATGTGTATATACACACATATATTATGTGCATATACACATATATGTGTATATACACATAATATATGTGTATACATATATTATGTGTATATATGCATAACATTGTTGATAGCGTGATATCAACAATTGATATCCCACTATCAATTGTTTGAAGTATTAATGAACTTACCCTGATGCATGCTCCAGGTAGAAAAATATTAAAAATAAATAAATTTAAAAAGCTAAGTCTGGTCGTCTGGACATTCAAAAAACAAATACTGTAGAGTTTTTTTGTTGTTGTTGTTGTTGCTTTTTTGAATGTCCAGAGGACCAGACTTAGCTTTTTTACATATTTAATGAAATTTTTACAGTGGCTTGCCTGGTTAATTATCAAAATAAACCTTGTCAGTGCATGGGCTAAGGGAAAGAATTTCTGATGGACATTGTCCACACGAAATTAGTTCTCACAGAAGCATTTAAATGTATTTTTATTGTTATGAACTGATTGCATGTTATCAAATTTCATGAATAAATGTGAAGACAAATAAACATTTCTTGTTTTTCACATTTCACTTGCTTTTATAAAAAAACACGGGCAAGCTAAACAAACTAAATTACAGGCCAGAGCTGGCATTAGTGCAACTTGAAATTCATTTATTTTATGTAAAACAAATCAGAACAAACAAATTCTTCAAATGATAAATTGTTATAAAACAAAGTGTCTTTTTTTCTTTTGAATTTCATAGTATCTACAGCACACAACCTATTCAAAAACATAAAATAGAAGTGATCACGGTTATGTCTGATTATTTTTTGATCTTCCATCCAGTCGCTGCCAGACACCCTCGGTTGGTGACAGATGATGTGTCCAAATCGTAGTACAGTATATCTCTGCCACTCGAAGCAGACAGGTCAGGAAGAGAGCCAGTCATTCCTCTGAAGAGGGTATTTGTACTCCTTTGAATAAAACATCACACAGATGTATTTAACTCGGGGCTAAAATATATGTATGGTAGCAAGACATGAAAATTATATATTGCCAGTATTATTATTATTTTTTCCCAAAATATTTTTATTGAGATTTTCCACAAAGAAAAATAAATAAATAAAAAAATAAAATAAAAAAATAAAGTAAAATAAAAATAAGTAATTAAAAATAAAAGTACAGACATAAAAAAAAAAAAAAAAAATAGCTTCTCAAATTTCAGCCAGAGTAGATATAATTATACAGTACACGTCTATTGAACATGGCACACCGCAGGTACCAAAAAGAAAATCAAAATTCAAACAAACCTTCTGATATATCTAAGTCCTTAATAAAATTAATGAAAGGACCCCAAATTTCCTCATACAGATACTGTTTGGATTTCCTAATATATGTTATTCTTTCTAACGGCAAATTGGACGCCATCTGCTTTAACCACTGCGTGGCACTAGGTCTACTGACATTTTTCCATGCCAAAGCTATACATTTTTTTGCAGATAATGAGCTTATATCTATGAAAGTACGTTCCGCTTTACTAAAGTTATGCTTCTCGGGGTATAAAGCTAACAGGAACAATTTAGGATCTAATGGGATTTGCTTTAAAATAACTTTTTCAATTATGTCTTTCACCTCTGTCCAAAGTGCATTAATTTGTCTACATTCCCACATGCAATGAATTAAAGTCCCTTTTGAATTGCATTTTACGCAAAGATCTGGGATGTTATTATTGTATTTATTTAACTGCACAGGCGTAATATAAACACGCATTAGCCATTTAAATTGTAGAATTCTGAGACGGCTGTTTATGGACATTGTGTGGGTTTTAATGCAAGCCTTTTCCCATTCCTGTTCACTGATATTTAATGATAGGTCCATATTCCATTTTATAAGCCTATTATTTGAGTTCTCTAACGAGTTAGAAATCAGCACATTATAAAAGTCTGAGATAATGCCCTTTCTTGATTTGTTCCGAATCATTAATTTTTCAAGCATTGTAAGGGGGGGCTTGTTAAGGTCACTGTAGTTTGTTTTGACAAAACTTCTTAATTGAAGAAATTTAAAATAATGCTTTTTATCTAACTTGAACTTGGTCTGTAATTCTCCAAATGATAAAAATGTATCCGAGTTTGATGGGTAAAGATCACCAATACTTTTTAAACCTTGCAATGCCCAAAGCTTAAATGTTCCATCTGCCCTACCTGGAGCAAACAGCTGATTACCCCATATTGGGCTAAATTGGGACATGCTGTTTGGTTCTGCTACATATTTTCTAACGTCCTGCCAAATTCTAATCATATTTTTCAAAATAGGGTTTGTAGTATGTTTCTGTAGCTTCTTTAGAGTATCTGAGTATAAAAATAATGGAAGAGCTAAATTTAAATTATAAGACTCCATTTCTACCCAGTGAGGATTATCTTTATCTGCAAAATAGAACATAATAGTCCTTAATTGTGTTGCCCAATAGTAAAATTTAAAATTGGGGCATTTTAACCCCCCTCTGTCAAATGGTAAATAAAGCAAAGAGAGGCGTATTCTAGATTTTCCTTTGTTCCACAAAAAGTTCAAAATGTTTTTTTTTAACCAATTGAATAATTCAGGTGGAGGCGGGAGGGGAATGCTTTGAAAGAGGTATAATAGCTTTGGTAGTATACTCATTTTCAGAACATTAACTCTTCCCAATATGGATATAGGTAGGTTGATCCAGTTGTCAAATGAGGCAGTTATTGTTTTCATTAGATGTTCGTAGTTAGATTTGACAACCTGTTGGAGTTCCGGGAAGATCTGAATACCTAGATATTCAAAATGATCCACTACTTTAAATTGCTTAACCTCACTGATGGGATTAGTTCTTTCACCTTCATTTAACACCAGGATAGAAGATTTTGTATAGTTTACTCTGTAACCTGAGACTCTCCCAAATGCCTGAATCACTTCCATCACTGCCGGAATTGACTTTTTTAGATCTGTTAGAAATAAAATTACATCATCCGCAAATAAAGAGATTCTGTGTTCTGTGGGGCCCACTGTGATCCCAGGGATCTGTGAATGTAAACGAATAGCTGCTGCCAATGGTTCAATTGCCAAAGTGAATAACAAGGGAGAAAGAGGGCATCCCTGGCGACAACCTTTCTTGATTTGAATCGCCTTTGAAAATATTTTGTTTGACATTATCTCTGCAGTTGGATTATTATATAATATTTTAACCCATTTAATAAAGTTACCTCCACAACCAAACCTTTCCAATATGCTAAAAAGATAGGGCCATTCGACCCTATCAAAAGCCTTTTCGGCGTCCAAAGAAAGAAGAGCTGTATCTTTAGTGTTCTTATTGAGCCAAATAATATTCAGGACCCTTCTAATATTGTGATATCCTTGCCTCCCAACTATAAAACCATTTTGATCCTTATTTATTATGTCTGGTAGGATTCTTTGCAACCTTTTTGCCAATAATTTACAGATAATTTTGAGGTCTGAGTTAAGTAGACTAATAGGTCTCAGGTTTTCACACTTATTATGAGGTTTACCTGGTTTTGGCAGCAGAATGATGAGCGCCTGATTCAAGGAGAGAGGCAAGCTGCCATTTTTAAATGACTCCATAAACATATCCAGAAGAGGTGACAGCAATTTATCTTTAAATTTTTTATAAAGGTCAATGGGGATACCATCAGGTCCTGCTTGCTTACCGGATTTCATTCCATTAATGGCCTGTGCTAGTTCCTCTTTATTTATTTCTATATTTAAGTCAGCTCTACTGTCATCTGCAATGACAGGAATATGTATCCCATTCAAAAACTTATCAAATTCTATTTGGTCTAAATTTCCTTGAGTATCATATAATTTCTGATAATAATCTTTAAAGGCATTATTGATATCCCTTGGGTCTATTAAAGTTTTATCTTGTATTATAATTGATGTGATCGAGGTTGTTGCTTCAAGTTTTTTAATTTGCCAAGCTAGAAGTTTTCCAGCTTTATCCCCCTGCTCGTAAAAGTTTTGTTTTAATCTTAAGAGACTGGATGCAGCTCTGAAACTAGACTGTTTATCATATTCTGCTCTTAAGAGCAACAGTTGTTTTTTCAGCTCAGTATCATTTGTTTGAAAAACCCTCTCCTGAATGTCCTTTATTTTGTTTTCTAGATGTTGCCTTTTAGTCTTGGCTTCCTTGGACTTTTTGCCTGTAAAGCTAATAATATGTCCTCTAATAAATGCTTTAAAGGCATCCCATCTGATGCAAGCTGTTGTCTGATTTGTGTTCAACTGAAAGAACTCATCAATTTGTAGCCCAATATATTTAACAAAATCTTCATCCTGCAGCCATTTATGCTGAAAACGCCATCTAGGGGGGTCCCTGGTTAAATTCTCATCACGGTAGCTAAGACAGCACGGGGCATGGTCTGAGATCACAATGCTGTCATACTTACAGTTTTGAATTTTAGATAATAATTCTGACGAAATTAAAAAATAATCTATTCGCGAGTATGTCTGAAATGTTGATGAATAACATGAGTATGCTCTAGTTTGATGATGGAGTTCCCTAAAGATGTCAACCAGTTTAAGAACTTTCATAAACATATGTATAGTTGTTCTGCAGTTATTATGTGTTAAATCTGATCCTGTGGATCTATCTATTTCTGGAATAAGTGTGCAATTAAAATCCCCTGCGATCACAAACTGCCCTTGCATCGATGAAAGTGAAAGGAACAAATCCTGAAAGAACCCTGAGTCATTTGTGTTAGGACCGTAAACATTAACCAGGTTAAGTTTTTCTGATAGTAAAGAGCCCTGAACTATTAAATATCTACCTTTCTTATCCTTGATAACATTGTTTACAAGAAATGGGACAGATTCATGAATAAGAGTCATAACTCCTCTTGCTTGAGAAGAAAATGCTGAAGTGAATACACCACCACGCCACTCCTCCTGATCCGCCCCTCGTCCTCTTCCATAAGATGTGTCTCCTGTAGAAATACTATTTTGGAGTCCAAATCATGTAACTTATTAGTATTATTTACCGTAATCCTCCTTTGCACAGTCGACCCAGGCCACCATCTTGTCAACTGGACCTGGTTTTGCACCCTGTGAAATCCAGAACCAGCCACACAGGAACAACTGCACGTCAGCATTACAACAGGAATGGAATCTCTTGAGGACTACCTGTTGACAGATCACATTACACATTTTGTTAAGGTTTTCTTTCAAACTGTTGGCATGAAATGGAGTGCCCTCCTTAAAACAGTGAAAAATACTATGATCAAATGGAACTCATGTTTACAGCACGGGAAGTCATTTACAGTCATCAACAAATTAGCATATGCTTTATGATGGGGCTGGTTTGTGAGATTGATCAGTATACCAATATTCTAATCTTAGATGTCGTGTTTTCACAGCTGCAAGCAAAATCATTAACAGAAATAAAGACTTGAAAACCTCAGTCATTTTTATTACAAAAATAAATGAAATTAAAAAAATTATTTAGTAAATTAAGCTATTGAAATTAATGAACTTTTGTGAATACTACATTTGTTGAATATGACTGTACATTAGGAGAGGTGCTCTCATCTTTTTAGGAATGTTTCACATCTAAAATAGTTTAGTAAATGAAACTTTATATACCAGCTTTCAAGATATAAAGATTACAAACTGCTTCACAATCAACATTAAAACAAAACATGTGGAACTAGTCTTGCTTTTAATGTTATGATGAAAAAAATGTCCTGATAAAATGAGGAGGGGGCTGTAAACACTGTCCCATTTGAGCTCTTAACAAAATGCATGCAAAAAAATAAATAAATAAAATAACACGGAACCCATGGAACATGTCCATATAATAAATTTGAACCAGAACAGTCAGCTGTACTTTTAAACTATGAGGTTTGTCGTGTTTCTTTATGGATCTGAAGCTAAAAGAACCACAACCTGTCCTGTTACCTCGTCTCTGTTTGACACTATCAACAGCAAAAAAGCAATATATACTGAACACAAATAGAAATTATTAGGTTAAACATTGTCCGATTGAATAACTGAGAATGTTCAGGTACTTTATTGGTACATTTTTATACCAAAATCACCGGTAAAAATGCCTGCTAGCATTAGCTAAAGCTAACGTTAGCCACACAATCGAAGCAAAGTAAAACTCACCTTCGTGTTTGTGGATGTAAGACGAGGCATACATCTTAAAGCCTTTCTCTAATTTAGTCGTTGGAGCTTTGGATGAGACTTACAAATGCGATGAACATCATTAATAGTCAGCTTGGGCAAGCCCTGCAAACACGAACACCTCGAATAAAACGCCATGTTCAATAGACCGGAAGTGAGTGAACCGCATTGACCGGAACACGGAAGTTGACGTGCAAAGAGCCTATTTACAGCCATATCTGGAATAAGAGCAAACTGTATTTAACAAACTTAAATTTATTTCTGGTGCATAACATGTACTTATTTGAGTTGAAATAGACCCCTGCCTAAAATAAAACTCCCCTCAAATACCAATGAGTGCAAATGTTGCTCCTACCTTACCTTTCCCTAATGCATACCTTGTTGCTGCTGTAGAAAGCTTTAGTGTTTCTGGGTAGCATATAGACTTGATCAAAGCCTTGGATGGTCTTTCTTGACTGCTTTGTAAAACTTGTTTAAGTTTTGAGGCTGTTATCCTTCCTGCTCTTTGGCTGTACCAGATGGTAGATGAACTCTGGGCCCTGGTCTCCTCCTCTACAGTTTGTACCTGGGATACACTGAGTTCCTCAAAACTGAAGTCCCTGCACGCTGCCTGGAGTTGTGCTGGAGATAGCTGCAAAGTCTCTGGTGTTCGGTACATTAAGAGAGACTTTGGTAATGAGGAGACAGACTTGGGGACAAACTCTCTGTGATACGGTGCCCTGGACATCAAAGCAGCACTTCTTGGAAAGTTTTTTTGTAAGGCCTCAAAAAACTGCACATATGTCTCAGAATCTTTCCCTACTTTTGGACAGAAGTGGAGCTGTTTTGTGTGACTTTCAGGTATCTTGCCTGCAGAGGTGGCCAAAAAAGAATGAATCAATGTAAATATATATATATATATATATATATATATATATATATAGATATATATAGATATATATAGATATATATATATATATATATATAGATATATATAGATAATATATATATATATATATATATATATTATAGGAACTAAAATTCATACAAATAATGCATCTGTTTCACACATAATTTTTCTTTGAGGAATATAACCAGTTGACAAACTTGCTTACTTGTCCCCCCTGCAATGGCATCATCTAATTTATTCTTCTTTGATCTTGCTGATGCAAAATCAATATTGGCAACAGGTGCAGCTGGTATCTGAAGTTACAAAGAAGATACGATCACCTTGATGATATTAACAAAACAAAAAAAATCATAATATTTTCAGTACATTAACTTACCTTTTTAATGTGTGATGGCATTAACCATTTACACTTTTCTGTGGTACATGAAGCACTTTTCTTCATTTTCACCCCAGCTTCTGTTGCAAAAAGAACTGCTCCTACATGGGAGCAAGATTCTGACAGTCTGAAAAAATATGCAAGAAAATGAATAACAGTAGGCCTACTAGTATTTAGCCATTAAATCCCCACTGAGATGAGTCCTGGATAGAAAATATAATTTTTACGTAGTGGGACATTCATGCTAATAGCAAAACAAAACAATAAAAGCTAAATACAAATAAATATAACTTACCCAGCCATACAGTCACAGTGGGCTGTGACTACTTCCCCACTTTAGCCACAAACCATGTTTTTAATGGAGTTACTGTAGATCTCTAACCCCAAAATTACACCACATGCGTTCCGGCTCCGCCCCGCTCCGGTCCGACCTCCGTAGCAAATACGCACCCATTATAATCAATGACAGAGTTTACACTGGCTCCGCACGGCGGCGGCGAGCAGCGGCGAGCGGACGGCAGTCCGTCAAAATTAGAAATTTTTCTATTTCTGCCGGACGCCGGAGCTGTGCCGGAGTCAACTTTTGAAGATTACGTCGCACCAACAGGAAAAGGAACGAGCACAACTTCCGTATTTACAAAATAAAATCACCACGGGCGGACTAATCCTAGCTCTATACGGATTTATTTGTACAAAAATGCTGTCAAACTATCATTTATGACTATTCTATGACTAAACTATTATATTTATGACTATGACTACGCCTACAAACGCAATACAAGAAATAAATAAATAAAAAAGTATTTTATTCTGAAATGTAAACATCACTTCCTGTTGCTCAAACCATGTAGCTCATTTACGAGAGAAGATCAAGGCAGCAGTCTCTCTACAGTTGTTCTCCTTCTTCCACCGAATGAATTGTTTTGTTCTGACTTACTTATTTATCACTTGATTTATCGCGCGATCTCGCACGTGTCTCGGAGCGGCGCATCCAGGCGGACCTGAGCGGAGGCAGTGGGCTTTGGACTCGCTCAGCTGCGACCTGCGGACCGGAGCGGGGCGGAGCCGCGTGTGGTGTAATTTTGGGGTAAGAATGGTTGACCTACAGTGTAGAAATGCATATGACTCAACGTTAACACATACAACTCCAGCACGAATTTGGCTTTACAGAAGCTAAATATATTATTTGTAAGTAGATCCACGCACATAGAAATAACAGGGGGCTAACTAAACATGTTGTTAGCATTAGCGATAGCGTAGTTAGCATAGGCTAATTACTAAATAAATAATGCAACTCACTACTCACCCGGGCAGAAACAAGTCGACAACCATTTAAAGCTTCTTTTGATCCTAAATGGTTAACCCAAAACTCGTCCTCGCCAGTTTATTTAGGGCATTGGCATACTTGCTGTAATCCATTCTGCTGTGTTTTGAACTGGGGAAAATCACTTCCTGCCCCCCATCTGAATTTCGCGCCACTTCCGGGTCACGTGACTGCAACCCAGCAATTGAATAGGTTAGTTATGCAATAACAACAGAGCTAATAATTGTATACAGTCTCAGTCTTAAAAATGATTTAATAATCTCTTTTTACTGATAATACTGATAAACCTGTTGTTTGTTTAGGGACTTCCTCCCTGTAGTCTGTCCAGAAAGTCTCCACTGGAGGAGCGTTTTGCTGAGCAAGAGGCACAACATAATGTCACAGCTCCATGTCCATGAAGAAACAAATGGAGAGAGGGCTGCAGATGTACCAGGACATCCCACCAGCTGTTCTGTCTGAAGATCCTGCTGCTGGTGGTGGAACCAGGTTAGCCCATCAGTGGGAGCTCAGTAACATGACTGTAGCATCAGACACTGGACAATATTATATGTATAATAATAATAATATATGTTGGTGAGTCCTCCATGAGCCGGAAAAGGGTAGCATGCCCTCTCCGGGTCGGGGAGGAGGTCCTGCCCCAAGTGGAGGAGTTTAAGTATCTTGGGATCTTGTTCACGAATGAGGGAAAACTGGAGCGTGAGATCGATAGGCGGATAGGTGCAGCGTCCGCAGTGAAGCGGGCGCTGTACCGGTCTGTCGTGGTGAAGAGAGAGCTGAGTCAAAAGGCAAAGCTCTCAATTTACCGATCGATCTACGTTCCCACCCTCATCTATGGTCATGAGCTTTGGGTTGTGACCGAAAGAACAAGATCTCGGATACAAGCGGCTGAAATGAGTTTTCTCCGCAGGGTGGCTGGACTCTCCCTTAGAGATAGGGTGAGAAGCTCAGTCATCCGGGAGGGACTCGGAGTAGAGCCGCTGCTTCTCCACATCGAGAGGAGCCAGTTGAGGTGGCTCGGGCATCTGGTTAGGATGCCTCCTGGACGCCTCCCTGGTGAGGTGTTCCGGGCATGTCCCACCGGGAGGAGACCCAGAGGAAGACCCAGGACACGCTGGAGGGACTATGTTTCTCGGCTGGCCTGGGAACGCCTTGGGATTCCCCCAGAGGAGCTGCTCCAAGTGGCTGGGGAGAGGGAAGTCTGGGCCTCCCTACTTAGGCTGCTACCCCCGCGACCCGACCCCGGATAAGCGGAAGAAGATGGATGGATGGATGGATGGATGGATTGATGGAGTCCTCCATGATGGCCCTAATGTGGACTGGTGAGAAATTCATAGTAAATTTAACAAAAAGGGAAAAGTTCATAGCATTAAATTCAAACAGAAGTTCAAATTATTTCATCCTGAAAGAACTCTGCCTAACTACTGTAGCTCTTT